>JAWPHD010005190.1:0-168735 GCA_037043455.1 Cyrtodaria siliqua
CCGCACGCCCTATGATTCGAATGAAAAGTCTCCAAGCCTGCACATCTACAATCTTTAGGGAATGCATGTACACAGGTTCTCAGTAAATTGGGACAGTATGCTCTTTAGGAGATTCATGTGCCGCCCTCATGTCGATCTTGTTCAAGAATGTACGATGAACAAGACTGTTATATAGCCTAAGTGCAGATCAAAATATAAAGAATACAAAAAGATCGGACAGGGAGAAAGTAGCATTCAAGGAGGACAGTCAACCACACAAACACAGAAACACAACACGCAAACAGACAAACTAGAAGGCAAAGGCAATATTAAATGCAAAAGACAACACAAACACAAAAGGGTTGACAATAGGGCTACCGCCTGGGAACGGTCAGTGGCAAAGTAAGGCTTGATTTGAAATTATGATCTTGAGACATTTTCACAGTGTTGGAATGTGTGGCGCTATTAATGTGAAAACACCAGCTTATTGTAATAAAACACCGCTAAATGTAATAAACAACGCTAAATGTATAATAAACCAACTGCTAAATGTAATAAACAACGCTAACGTATAATGTAATAAAGCTAGCTAAATGTAATAAACAACGCTATAAAAACACCGCCTGAATGTAATACAACAGACGCTAAATGTAATAAACAACGCTAAATATTGATTCATTTTTAACCATAAATGTGACCATGAACGTCAAATGTGAAACACGTTTACCATAAATGTGAAGAAAAAGTTTCTCCTTGACATTAAAAGGTATGTATATTTATTTCACATTCTAGGGTCGATTATTACATTTAGCGTAGTTTTTTACATTTAACGGGTGCCAACAGAGCACCATAACGGTGCCACAGAGTCAACACTGTGCCACAGAGCTGGTGGCACAGAGCACCAACGCTAGCCACAGAGCACTAACGGTGACACAGAGCACTAACGGTAACCAACAGGAGTGGTGCCACAGAGCACTGTAGATAATCAGCAACATAGCCTAGATACATGTACAACGTATACACGTTTTATTTCTTGATATGCATGAAATAGACTGAAAAGCACTGTGCTAATTGATTGTCCGTCGTACATACCATTTCTGAGAAACGCTGTTGTAAACAAGATCGATTAAAAAAAGTGTATCTTTATTTCATTTATTATATTTTTGCTCTATGCAGTATCTTTCCAAATCAACAACATTTTCACGTGTTGACTCATTTCTTGAAAAGAGTCGATTATTCTTAGACTCAAAGAAACTAACCCGCCAAATAACGGCAAAAAAGCACTACAAAACCGTTTATCAAAACTCTATTCATGTGTTCATGTCATGTATTAAAGTATATGTGCCCGATTAAAACGCATAATGATTGTTCACGGTGTTTCTTACAATACCCGTGATGAATATGCGTAAATGAAATACGAGTTGGTAACTCCTTACTTCAACCGCTTCAGTTTTGGGGTTTGGCCTGGCTGGTATATTTAAATTGTGTCTATAGAGTTCTGAATTCTCAAAATGTGTAAGTTGTATATATACCGTCAGTCTCAGTAGGTTTAGAAACGGTGTACACATGTTGTAAAATTCGGCTGTTATTAGCGGGATAGCTATTTTAAAACTCGTTTCTTTTATAATTTGTGTCACTTTCAACATTATCAGAAGTCAAAAAAGTGTAAACGATGGACATGGACGAGGGTCGTCTAATAAAATAAAGCGAAAGAATTCATAGTTATCACATGTGTATGCCGTATGCATTAACCATACACACTTTAACTCACAAAAGAAAAATACACATTTACAAAACAGTTTGGGTGTGCAATGTTGTTACGATTGCTTAGTAACTGACCATGAAACAACCAATCACATGGACATGGTCATTCACATGCATAAAGATTCCAAACCGAATAGCATTTCACATGTTGCACGCCACTGCTATGGCAATACCGAGAGTTTAAGACGGAGGACTTCCGGTAATTCAGGGCGTGCGATCAAAATTGCTGGAATTGAGGTAGGTGTTCAACATTGTGCAAGATTGCTTTTGTATTGAAACATATTTTTAAAAAATCGAAGAATGTCCACATGCTAGCTCAATTGATCAAAGCGACTATTTACTGATTGTGGGCATCGACGATGTTCGCATGTTGAGAAATCCTTTCTGCCCAATGCAATTTATGCGGGGAAAGAAACATCGCATGAAACATGTAGATGCATTTTTTCATATTCAGACCTTTATTTTATCTTGTGAATTTCCCAACCATAGATATAGAAATCTGACGTACATCTGCGAATTTCTAGACACAACTGTGGTAGTCTGAAGAAGAAGATCACTAAACATCCACAACAATACCTACAATGCGGGCGTGATATAAAATAAGAGCAAACTCAAGGTTTGTCGTTTTCAGAGACGCCTATTTATGTTTTACTATCATAGTATTATAATTATTGTTTACATTAACAAACACTCGATAACATCTAAATATCACAACTTACCTGAAAACACATAACTGAAATGTCTGGGAATGGCAAGTTCGGTTCTTGAAAAAAAAACATTCAATAAGTGCTGAAGCCAAATTAACTGAAACTCAAATAATGGAACCTCTCTTCACATATTCGGGCATCGGTCTAATTCAATTGCACATATGTCTTATACAACTGAAAAGAGGTCGTATTTAATTGAAGAGAGGTTCTAGTCAATTGAACCCTTTTTTCAAGATCGAATTTGTCTTGCGCTAGCCAATGGACCAAAGCGACCGTTCACAAAATGTGGACAATCTACGCATGTTTGCGAAATCATTTCATTTATAACAAACCCTATCGCATAACATAGATAAGATAGATAAACTTTATTAATACAAAAGACCAAATGGCATATCAGTATACAATACAAAATACACATCATATTTATAATTAAACAGTCAATGGTTAGCAGTCATCAGTTTTAACAGTATTACTAGTATGAATATATTCATTTCAAACATGTATTTATACATATACTCGTTATAACCTTTTATTTTCTTATTTTCTTAAGGTAAGGCTTACATCAAAGTAAAAAAGTATATGACTTTTCATATCAGACAGATATGTCATTGACTTTATATGATAAATAAGCAAGTAAGAGGAGGAATTCCCCTATATTATATCGTAAGTTTCGTTTCTTTTTTGAAAGCTTTTAAAAATATCAATAGCGAGATTTCTAACAATTTTAACATTTTTTGATTGCAACAATTCTATAAATTTGGGTATATTTGGTCTTTTCCAATAAAACTTTTTAATATACACCTCTCTAAAATCATAATAAAGTGGACATTCTAGTATAAAATGAAATTCGTCCTCTAAAGAATTACAAAGTTTACATTTTCTTTCTGAAAGTGGTATTTTTGTAGGTTTGTGCCACCTTCCAGTCTCTATTTCAAGTCCGTGAGATGACACTCTAAGTCTAGTTAATGCTAATCTAAATTTTTTGATAGTAACGTTATCTAAGTAGGGTTTAAAACTGAATTCCGAGAATAAAATGTAACAATTGGCTCTAGTTGAATTTGATACATTTTCGTTCCATTTCTGTACAAAAGTATCATTTAATCTCTGAGTAAATAGAGAAAGAAAACTATTTACATTTCCCACCCCTTGAAAAAACCATACATCATAAAATCCTAATCTTTCAAGAACATTTTTCACAGATCTCACCCAAGAAATCTTATTTGGATATTTGTCTAAGTCTGCTAACAGTGTATTATATGCAATTTTAATATATTTTAACTCATTGCATTTCAAAAGTTTAAACCAATAACGAATAATAGCTTTCATTCTATATTGTTGTAATGTAGTTCTTCCTAACTCTCCATAAATAAAATCGTTTTGAGTTTGAATTTTTACTCCTAATAAATGTTTACAAAATTGTAAATGAACTCGTTCGATTACTTTAGCCTCTGAAAACTCCCAAACTTCAGCCCCATAGTTCAAAATAGGTAAAATTAGTTTATCAAATAAATCCAACATATGACTCACAGATATATCATGAAATTTATACACATATGATTTTAATTTGTATATTGCTTTGAGAGCTTGTCCCGCTAGTGCCTCGTGGGATTCTCTGAAAGACCCACCAGTAGTAAAAACTATCCCTAAATACGTAAATTTGTTGACAATGTCAAGTTGTGAACCATTATAGATAAAATGTATATTTCTTCTGTTTCTCCCACCTTTTTTAAACACCATAACTTTTGTTTTATTCACATTTACTGTAAGTTTCCATTTAGTACAATAATCACTCAAAATATTTAAACCATCCTGTAAACCGCTCTCGTTTTCTGAAAAGATAACTATGTCATCAGCGTAAAGAAGTAAACACAACTTTAACATACCCATATCAATTCCCGTATATCCTTTTAAAATAAAAGTTTCTTCAAGGTCATTCAGATACATGGAAAACAAAAAAGGTGACAGACATTCACCCTGAGCGACTCCCAGAAAACATGTATACGCTTCGCTCAACTGATTCTCATATTTAACACGTGATTTTACATTTTTGTACATAGATTTAATAACTTCTAAGATTTTTCCTCTTACCCCAGTCTTTATGAGTTTATACCATAAAATATCTCTTACAATAAAATCAAAGGCTTTGGTAAAATCAATAAAGGCGACATATAATTTTTTGTTATCATTCAACAAATGGGATATTACACCGTGTACAATAAATATATTATCAATAGTTCCCATATGATTTCTAAAACCAGCTTGTGCTTCTATATAAACTTGATATTTATCCGCCCATTCGTTTAATCTATTGTTTAAATTCCTTGTAAAAAGTTTTCCCAAAGTACTAAGTAAAGTTATGCCTCTATAATTTTCCGGTTTATTAACATCCCCTTTTTTGTGCAATGGTATGACATAACCTTCTGACCATTTTTCTGGGAAATAGCCCTTGTCTAAGATTTTGTTGAACAATTTACTTAAATAACCAATTAAATAGTTGACCACATACTTAAAAATTTCGTTAATGACAAGATCTGGCCCTCCTGAACGGTTTAAATATAATTCCCTGCATGCTTTGCTTATTTCACCGTGTGTTATTTTTTGATCTAATTCTTCAAACATGATTTGTGTTTCACCATTAAGATATCTTTCATTAAAAAATATAACATCTTCATCTGGTTGAAAAAAAGCCGATTCTGGATTATTTATTGACTTGAAATATTCTGCAAAATGAGACGCCTTTAGCGACTTTGATTTATTTGGTGTTGACAAACCTTTTAACATTTTCCAGTACTCTTTCGCATTTTTGTAACGCATGTTTTCTAATCGTTTTGTTTGTTTTTTATCAAACTCACGTTTTTTGTTTCTAATGATATTTTTATATTCAGTTCGAGCTTTCGTTAAACAGTGTCTGTTTTCATCGGTTTTGTTAATTCTGAAATAGTTTAGTTTTTCATAAAATTCGCACTGCTTTTCTTTACATGTCGAATCATACCATGGTTGCGTATTCAAATCGGAATTGCAATTTCTATCGTTAATTTTCTTTTTAAATAAATGACCACACGTATCATCGAACATTTTATAAAAACTATTTATGTTATTATCAATTTCGTTTTCTGAAGAAACGGTGTTTAGATCGTCTTCAATACTATTAAGATTATTTTTAAAAAGGTTCGTGCCAAGCATTTCTTTGAATAAACACGCTTTATCGTTATTCCATTTATAGGTGTATTCAACGTATTCTAGATTGCATTAACTTTCACAATTAACATTTGTTGACTTACCAAATGAAAACAAAATAGAACAGTGATCTGATAAAACATTTGGTTCATTAACTACAAATGAAGTAAACAATGTCATTAAATTTGTCCGGCATAAAACATAATCAACTACACTACTCCCGTTATGTGTAATACATGTTAACTTCCCTAATCCTTTATCATTCCCTAATCGTCCATTCATAATTCGCATACCTGATGATTTTCAAAAATTTAATAAATAATTTCCATTTTCATTTGTGTTTTTGTCCTCAGAATCTCTTTGTAACGAAACGTCTTCTACATAATCGTCTGGTAATAAGTTCAAATTAAATAAATATTCATTCTCAACATAATCAAAACGTGTCCCCACTCTCGAATTCATATCCCCTGTAATTAAAAAATTACATTTATTGTCAAACTTATTTTCAAAATACAACATATCATCGGCAATAATATCAAAAATATTTTGTTGTACATATGTTGATCATCATTTTTTTGTGAGAAGTTCGTAACATGACAGACAATTGATTACGCTGACTTTCATGTTGGCAGAGATATGCTAATTTTCATAAAACTTTAACCTACAACCTAACCAAGCTCATAACTGGCCATATCTTGAACAGTATTTGTTTTCATGAAACTCACACCTTCATCTTACCTTACCCCCAGAATGTCGTTAGACATGTCCAATAATACTGCATGTGTGGTATTTAAGGTTTGTTCTGTTGAAATACGGCGGTTTGTGAAGGCCTTGTATTATGTCATTAGACACCTCTCTTGATGAGGACGATCCGGATACCTACCTACTCTATAAAGGATCGCGTCGTAGCTGTATCGTAGGTACATACCATAAGAGTTATGATTCTCGCAGCTATAATGGTTGTGACTTCAACAACTCATACCTCTACAAAATAAGCCAGCTTCGTTAACAAAATAATATCATCTTTAACAGCCAAAAGATAAACCGCTTCAAATGGTATAATGAAAAATAACAAAAAAACAACAGCAAAAAAAAGTCAAAAGTCAAATGAATATCGATTTCACAAAGCCCTAAAATTGCTTCATGTACATTCACATACGAACTGTTTTACAAAGTATTCCCACAGACGACACAATCACACATAGCCATTTGTTTTTTAATGTGTTTTAACAATTGAAACGTAAATTAGGTTCTGAAAAAAGATGGTCCATCTTGAGTTTGTTCTTGTTTCATAGCACGCCTGCATAGTAAGTTGTACGATTATATTGTCTAGATATTCACATGTGCAAGTCAAATATCTTTTTCAATAATTTCAACATATATGTAAAAGCCTGAATATAAAAAAGAATGAGCATTTCCATGTTGTATGCGGAGATTTTGTTCACATAAATTACATACTGCAGAAAAGATTTCTCACATGTGCGTAAATCGTCGAAACCGAAATTCTGGGATTGGTCAATCTGATATGTTGGCTAGTCACATGACATTCTTCGATTTTTAGAGAAAGGCTTAATTACAAATGTAATCGTTCATAAACTGGACCACCTACACCAGGTGTTTTTTTCGCACGCCTGCATTAAAAGAAATCCTCCGCCTTAAACTCTCGATAGGGTCAAAACAATACTGCGGTGCGATTCCAGGTCGTGTGTTTGCTCATTTCTAGAAAGCGTGGATTCTGTCTTAGACTTTATAGGGACATACGGCAATTTAGATTGTTTATAAACTCGCATCGTCCCGTTAGTTTTTCTGCATAACTTGCATCTGTCCAATCATTAGTATTAATTATAAGAAAAGTATAAAGCAAATTGTTGTTGCATATTTCTAACTGTTGATTATATTGCAACAATAATATATTTTAAACTATGGTAAAATTAAGGGAAAAAAATGAAAACTCATATATACGAGCAGGTTAAAATGATACTGGAATAATAAATCGAGACGCAAATTGTAATGCTTAATAACAACTCAAGATTGACATTAATTGTGTCCCTTTAACTCATTTATTTTGGTTTGTGTAATATATTTACTGTATGAGCATAAAGTTGATTCCTGGTTCCCGGTTCCCGGTTTTTTTATTCGAATTGAATCGGGAACCAGGAACTGGGAACTAGGGACTGTTTTCTGGTTCCTGGTTCCTAGTTCCCGATTCGAACTCAATGAGAAATTGAATACTATCACCTTGATGTTCATATTGCACATATCAAAGTTTCACGGAAATCGCCATGCGATGTTATACAATCGCCAAAATGAAAAAAAGGGAGATTTTTGTTCAAAGTCATGAACCCTAAATATCAGCGAATATGAAACTTTATGATTTCCACATACTTCCAGCAGGCTTGAACCGAATCGAATCGGGAACTGGGAACTGGTTCCTATTTCCCGATTCGAATCCAATAACGAACTGAACGATCCCACTTTGATTTTGCAATGCAAATATCACAGTTTCATGGAAAACCGCATGCTATGTTATAAAATCAACTTTACGATTTCCACTTAATTTCAGCAAGCTTGAACACACACAGAAGCCAGTTCCCTATTCGAGCCGAATCGAGAACCGGGAACTGGTTCATGATTCCTGGTTCCCGGTTCCCGACTTGAACCCAATAACGAACTGAACGATTCCACTTTGCAAATATGACAGTTTCATGTAAAATGATATGCAGTGTTTTAAAATCGCCAAAATGAAAAAGTAGGATTTTTTTCAGAGTTATAACTCCTAAATATATCTACTTATAGGAACCTTTACGATTTCCACATAATTTCAGCAAGCTTGAACACACACAGAAGCCAGTTCCCTATTCGAGCCGAATCGGGAACCGGGAACTGGTTCCTGGAGCCCGGTTCCCGATCGAATCCGTTATAGCTTAAGTCCTAAATTAATGATAATATGAAACTTCGCGATTTCCACAGCAGCTTGAACACACACATAAGCCAGTTGTCTATTCGAGCCGAACCGGGAACTGGTTCCTGGTCCCTGGTTCCCGATTTGAACCCAATAACGAACTGAACGATTCCACTTTGCAAATGTGACAGTTCCATGGAAAAAGGCATGCAATGTTATAAAACCGCCAAATTGAAAAAGTACGAGTATTTGTTCATAGTTATAACTCCTAAATATCTATTAATATGAAACTTTACGATTTCCACATAATTTCTGCAGACTTGAACACACACAGAAGCCAGTTCCCTATTCGAGCCGAATCGGGAACCGGGAACTGGTTTCTGGTTCCCGGTTCCCGATTTGAACCCAATAACGAACTGAACGATTCCACTTTGCAAATGTGACAGTTCCATGGAAAAAGGCATGCAATGTTATAAAACCGCCAAATTGAAAAAGTACGATTATTTGTTCATAGTTATAACTCCTAAATATCTATTAATATGAAACTTTACGATTTCCACATAATTTCAGCAGACTTGAACACACACAGAAGCCAGTTCCCTATTCGAGCCGAATCGGGAACCGGAAACTGGTTTCTGGGTTTCTGGTTCCCAGTTCCAGATTCAAACCCAATAACGATATGAACGATTCCACTTTGCCAATATGACAGTTTCATGGAAAATGACATGCAGAGTTATAAAATCGCCAAAATGAAAAAAGTAGTGTTTTTTCAGATTTATGACTCCTAAATGTATCTACTAATATGAAAATGGTTCCGGTTCCCGATTCGATGAACGATTCCACTTTGATTTTAAAATGCAAATGCCCCATAGAAAACGACATGCGATGTTGTAAAAACATGAAAACATGCGCATCTTGGCTCCATAGACACTTATCAGTATGACATTACAGTAATAAATGGTGTTTAGTGTCACGTCGAATTGTGCATAACAATAGTAAAATGGTAAAATGGAATCATTTATAATCATTTCTCAAGATTCTTAGTGTTGTCTTGCCGCTCGTCGAAATGTAAAATTGTGCACGAAATATGGTGGAC
Source organism: Cyrtodaria siliqua (assembly GCA_037043455.1). Classification (NCBI taxonomy): domain Eukaryota; kingdom Metazoa; phylum Mollusca; class Bivalvia; order Adapedonta; family Hiatellidae; genus Cyrtodaria; species Cyrtodaria siliqua. The sequence continues at coordinate 9,626 of JAWPHD010005190.1, forward strand.
TGGAATAATTGTATTTTAAAAAAAGATCCTTAAAACAATTTCATTGCATGCATCAATGCTTTGTTTGTATTATGTTAAGAAAATGAATTTTATATTAAAATGGACTGGGGTGATCTGAGGGAGCGATTAGTGTCGAGAAAATCCTCACAGTGTGCATTAAATTAAGCCGCATGTTACTATTGTTTATGTAAAACGTTGGTCTGGAAATGTCGACGACTCGGCTGCAAATGTCGACGACTCGGCTGGTTGTTCTTTCTAATTCATAAATTTTAATTTTAAATTACTAACAGTTGTACATATAATACAAATAAAGTGCATGTCGATCAAACCACAAGCATCATTTAGAGACTTAAAGCCTCCTATAAATTAATATTAATGATTTACACCACAAAGCTAGCCGAGTCGGCCAGTTTTCCAGACCAAGCTTTGGCATTAAAACTAATTAAATCGTATGGAGTATGAGGCCTAGATTAGTGCTGAATATTATGCGCACTGAACATGAAACTGAAACACATTATGACGGTTTTAATCGTATTTTTATTGACACCCACAAATGATTTGAGATCCCCTCCCTTTAAGAAAAAATACAACAAAGACGGTCAGCTTATTATTTAGTCAAGTAACACGTTGGCTAACATGTATTGCTTTAAACATATATGTTCTATCAAAGATGGGAAATACAATCAATATGAAGCAACTCTTTAAGTGTGTGTGTGTGTGTGTGTGTGTATTTCTAAGGATTATAGTCCCTCCATCTACGACAGGCGTCCTACCCGACGATTATAGGCACAATGTCTGGACTTTTATCTGACATGCCAGCTCCTTATTCGGAATTTGACATCGTTCTATGGCTACCTGTCCCTTTAAAGTAAACATATATATCGCCAGATCATTTTTAAAAAAATGGTTACTCGATGTTTCTTCGTAAAAAAAACATTACTGTGTTGGATTTGAAAAAAGAAACAGTCAAATTGATCCCGGATTAATATACTCAGATGCTTTGTTCAATGCTTGATAAACATCTCAAGATTGCCGTATGTCCCTTTAAGGTCCAATTGCTACTTTAAACGGCTTCTCCTGAAACAGCTTGATAATTTTTTCACGTAGATGATCCTTAATGTTCATGGTTTTCACAGCTGTTTAGGTCCAAGATGGCAACCGTTATTATAATAGTTCGAAACCTTAAAATATCTTATTAATAACAAGTGAATTTGTCATATTTTTTTTTATTAATGATCGCATAGCCTTTGAATGTCAAGTTTTTTTCAAATGAAGTCACTGGGGTCAAACATGGCTTCGTCCCGGGAGTCCAAAATCTCTTTATAGAGAGTTATAATGTTTTACACAGACATAAACGGAAACACGTGAACAATCTGCTTCTCTGAAACTACAAAGCATATATCTCTCATATATTGAATGTGGCATAAGCATTTAATTCTCTACCAAGGTTGTTAAAATGGTGATACTGGAGTCAAATCGGGCCCCTACATTGGTGTTCAGTTGTACATAAAGTTGTACATACAGTGGTATAGAATATCAAACACTCTTCTACTCTGACATCAAAACGCTAGGTCCGATATTTTGAATGTAGCATAAGCCCATCATCCTCTACCAAGTGTGTTCAGATGGTGACCCTGAGGTCACATATGGCCCCGCCACATGCGTCACATATTTTACTTAGACTTATAATAATAAGGAAACAATTTAAACTGTCATTGTCTGAAAACACAAGGCTACCAGCTCTTTGTCTGTTTAATGTAGCTTATAGTCCGCTACTACGTTTTTTTTCAAAAGGTGGCCATGGGGTCAAATATGGCCCACCCCGGGGTCACAAAAAGTTATACAGGGAAATAGTTTTAAAACAAATCTTCTCTAAAAGTAAAAGAGCTAAAGGACTAAAACTTTGCATGATCAAGAGTAAACCTGGGTAAACATGGAGTATACCTGTGGAAACCTGAGGTAAACATGGAGTAAACCTGGGGTAAACCTGGGTAAACCCGGAATAAATCTTGAGTAAACCTGGGTAAACCTGGGGTAAACATGGGGTAAACATGGAGTAAACCTAGAGTAAACCTGGGGTAAATGGTAAACCTGGGGTAAACCTGGAGTAAACATGGGATAAACCTGGAGTAAACCTAGGGTACAATTTTGCCCCGCCCCAGGTGTCACATGTTCCATATAGACTTACATAGGGAAAAGCTTTAACACATATATTTGTCTGAAACCACAAGGGTCGCAGGTCTCATATATTGCGTCCAACAAAAGCTTAATATGGTGCTCTAACAAGGTTCTACTATTGGTCACACCGTGGTCAAAACGGGCCCAACTCCGCGGGTCACAGGTTTACATAGCGTTATATAGGAAAGTATTGTTAAAAAATCTTCGCATATAATTCTCTACCAAATTTATTCTAATGTTACAGACATTCCTTGGCGCTTGTAGTTCATACCACACTCGTGTATACGGAGCATTCATTTCCTATATATAAAACCATCTACTAAGGTGACCGCCCTGAACTTTTTATTTTGCATATATCTGTTTATATACCAGAGATATTTGCTTTTCTAAATCAGTCATATATGTCATTGCCACAGTAGGTTTTATCGGTTGTACTTTAACATTTCTTTTTGTTTTCTTACTTAATTTTCGATTCAGTAGTTCCACTACTCCGGCCGATTATAGCTCTGTGTATTGTTTAACCACTTATAGGATATGTTGTCTGCTTTTTAATTTAGTCTTTTGACTGTTACTTGTGATATGCAGGCTTCATAACCGCTGCTCCCAACTAAATTCCATTATGTTTATTTCGCTCTTCGGAGCATTTATTTTTTATTAGATACTGGGACCATACGCCGTACGACATGGGGAAGCAATAAACTCCATGTCCACCGCCATATGCATGCCATCTTCGGGATGGTTACAATTGTGTACTATTGATTTTTTTAATATTGAGTTCTGCTCACCCCGGGGCTAGAGGGCGTGAGCGGTAGCTAGCATATTTCACTACCGCTCATGAACAGTCTCAATCAAACCGAGACTGCAATATTTCGTATGTGTCGTTTTCGGCCGTTTCATAAGGTCCATTATCATACTCTGTTTTAATAAAGCAGTGAAAATCAGGAATAAGTTTCCTGTTCCGTATTCCATGCGAATAAGGAACTTATTGTGTTAAATAAACAAACAATTGTATGGTATAGTAATTAACCGTATTAATAAAACTTTTAAAGACAGAAATCTCAATAAAATAATGTTTTATTCATTTTATTACATCGCAATGTACTTTTGAATTAAACTGTAATATGTACATTAGAAGACAGGATCTGTAAACCAGTTCCCGGTTGCTTATTCTGCGCGAATAAAGAACTGGCTTCTGTATTACATCGCATGTTCTTTTCCATCAAACCGGGAATCAAAATCAAAGTGCAATTGTTCAGTTCTTTATTGTTTCGAATCGGGAACCGGGACCTAGAAACCACTGCCAGATTTCCGATTTGGTGCGAATAAGGAAGTGGAATGTTGTGTTGCTTGTGTAGCATGGCAGACACTTAGGGATCATTATGTCCGTCGTCCGTCATCGTACATCGTCGTTCGTCGGTCCGCTACACTTTAACCTGCAACCTAACCTTGGACACAACTTGAAACGTATTTGACCTATGTTCATGGAACTTCACACACGTCTTTATCTTAACCCATTGAATGTTGTTACACATGCCCAGTAACTCTGACTTTCATTTTTGAAGTGTTAAGCCCCTTTCATTTAGCTTTAACCTGCAATCTAACCAAGCTCGTAACTGGCCATGACTTAAATATTTGACCTATGCCCACGGCAGGCGACGCCAATGTTCAAGCCTGCTGAAATTCTGTGGAAATAGCTTCATATCAATAGATACTTAGGAGACATAACTCTGGACAACTTTTTTTCATTTTAGCGATTTTATAACATTGCACGTCATTTTCCATGTTTGCAGTGGAATCGTTCAGTTCGTTATTGGGTTACAATCGGGAACTGGCTTTTGTGTGTGTTCAAGCCTGCTGAAATTATACGGAAATCGTAAAGTTTCATATTTTTATTAATTTAGGAGTTATAACTATGAAAAAAACCACTACCTTTTATGCGGTTTAGGTATTTAGGAGACATAACACTGGCCTACTTTTTTTATTTTGGCGATTGTATAACATTGCACGTCATTTTCCATGAAACTGTCATATTTGCAAAGTGGAATCGGTCAGTTCGTATTGGGTTCGAATCAGGAACCGGTAACTAGGAACCAGTTCCCGCTCCCCGATTCGCCTCGAATAGGGAACTGGCTTCTCTGTGTGTTCAAGCCTGCTGAAATTATGTGGAAATCGTAAAGTTTCATATTAATAGATATTTAGGAGTTATAACTAAGAAAAAAACGCTACTTTTTTCATTTTGTCGATTTTATAACATAGCATGCGGTTTTCCATGAAACTCTGATATTTGCATTGCAAAATCAAAGTGGAATCGTTCAGTTTCCGATTCGATTCGAATCCGGAACCGTTCCCGGTTCCTGATTCGGCTCGAATAGGGAGCTGGCTTCTGTGTGTGTTCAAGCCTGCTGAAATTATGTGGAAATTGTAAAGTTTTATATTAATAGATATTTAGGAGACATAACTCTGGACTACTTATTTCGATTTGGCGATTTTATAACATTGCACATCATTTTCCATGAAACTGTCATATTTGCAAAGTGGAATCGTTCAGTTCGTTATTGGGTTCGAATCGGGAACCGGGAACTAGGAACCAGTTCCCGCTTCACGATTCGCCTCAAAAAGGGAACTGGCTTCTGTGTGTGTTCAAGCCTGCTGAAATTATGTGAAAATCATAAAGTTTCATATTAATAGATATTTAGGAGTTATAACTATGAAAAAAAACGCTACTTTTTTCATTTTGCCGATTTTATAACATAGCATGCGGTTTTCCAACTGTTGCATTGCAAAATCAAAGTGAAATCGTTCAATTCCTTACTGGATTCTAATCGGGAGCCGGGAACTAGGAACCAGTTCACAGTTCCCGATTCGGCTCGAATAGGGAACTGGCTTCTGTGTATGTTCAAACCTGCTAGAATTATGTTGAAATCGTAAATTTTCATATAAGTAGATATATTTAGGAGTCATAACTAAAAATCCTACTGTTTTCATTTTGGCGATTTTATAACATTGCATGTCATTTTACATGAAACAGTCATATTTGCAAAGTGGAATCGTTCAGTTCGTTGGTTCGAATCGGGAACCGGGAACCAGGAACCAGTTCCCGCTTCCCGATTCGGATCGAATAGGGAACTTGTTGCTTTTGTGTGTTCAAGCCTGCTAAAATTATGTGGAAATCGTAAAATCATATTAATAGATATTTAGGAGAAATATCTATTGGGGAAAAAATCTACATTTTGTTATATTCGAATCGGAAACCTGGAGCCGGAAAACAGTTCCCGGTTCTCGATTCGGCTCGAAAAGGGAACTGGCTTCTGTGTGTGTTCAAGCTTGCTGGAATTATGTGGAAATCGTAAAGTTTCATATTAGTAGATACTTTAGGGGTCATAACTAAAATGCTATTTTTTCTTTTTGGCGATTTTATAACATCGGCTGTCGATTTCCATGAAACTGGGATATGTGCAATATGAAAATCAAGGTGATAGTATTCAATTTCTCATTGAGTTCTAATCGGGAACGAGAAACCGGGAATCAGGAATCAATTCCCAGTTCCCGATTCAATTCGAATAAGGAACCGGGAACCGGGAACCAGGAACCAGGAACCAACTTTATGCTCATATTAACTGTTAGATATCGTTTGTGAGTTAACCAGTTTCAATATTTACAACGTTTAACATTATAACAAAATGAAAGTTGTAAACACTGGATGATGGACGAGGGGTATCCAATGAGTAATGGGAACGAATTCATATGTATTACACACAAAAGTAATCATAGAAATTTGACTCAAATCAAAATAAACAATGACAAAATAGTATGGTTTGTAATGTGCGGTTAGTTAGCAACTGAATAATGATACAATAAGACATTCATGTCCACGTTAATGATTTATCACCGTTTTGCCCACCAGCACACTCAATAAGACGTATTCCAGCCCAAAAACACAATTTCGATAGAATGTGAAATTTTTAACAAAGTATTTTTAATTTAAGATATGTTAAAACCCACAGCTAAACATTTATCTTAAAATAAATTCTCTTATCGATGAGAGGTTAATAAGGATATTTGAAAATATGTAAAAAAAACAACAAATCTTAAATTTTGACTTGAGTTATATTTTCTACTAATAAATACTGAAAATGGGATCCATTGGAAGCAACAAACACAAACAAGAGATACAAGTAGCAGACTAGGTTTTATTGCGTCTGTTCATGAGAGGTAATGTTGATGATCTCAAATGACCAGCAAGTAATAACACTACTGATTTGTAGTCGGGGCAACTTTTTATGGCCGCCACACATCACTAAACAAACTTTAGTGTGAATGATAATAAATACTGAAAAAGTTGCTTTATGAATACGAGCCAAGGGCATGTCAGCCTTCAATCCCACCGACGCCATACCCGTAATAACAAACTGAAAAGTTATTTATGTAATATAATAATGTTAACATGACATGAATAATATCATACGACATGTGCATGGCATATATCAATAAGTTCAAACACTTTATGGGAAGATAATTTCTACCAATACTAAGACTAAGACATTATTTATGTAGGTGTCACAAATTCAAATCAAATCAAATCTTTTATTCACTCAGTTCATTACATTAATGACATCATGAGGTCATGAATATAGTATACATATCATGTAGGTGTCACATGAAACACTATCAATTTAACTTTAAAATGTTTTATCAAATAGTGTAAGTAAAAACGATATTAACTTACATCACAGAAAAACATGCTGGAGGTTTTATCTTTCTTTGGTTTAAATTTGTGTTTGTACCATGTTGACGCTTTTGTTATTTCATCTTTTATATTTTAAAGGGACACAGAACAGAACAGAACATACTTTTATTGATTTGTACATTAAGCACATCATCATAACACGTATACAACAATTACAAAATACATGTACAAAGTATATGATTAATATATAGACATATATCAGCTCTTAAGTGGATGAAGTGTACAAACATGCGTTATAGATATTCTATGATATGTAGCCAATTAAAAAAGAATCATTTTCTTTTCAGTTTGCAATAATTCGACGAATTTAAATATACTTGGTCTGTTTACATAACATTGTGCTATGTATTTCTTCTTTATATCGGAGAAACATGGACATTTTATAATAAAATGAAACTCATCTTCAATATACTGAGTATTACAATATTGACAAAAACGTTCATTTCTTTCAATCCTATTGATACTATACCGACCTGCTTGAATTCTTGGAGAATGTGGTTATCAAGCATTAAAAATAGCACCTCGATGTATTAATCCTTTTCTAAATGTTACTTTAAAACTTTAAAACTGCTTGCATATAATCATATAAAAAAGAGATTTCAACTCTCTTCGCTATTCTACCAAATGCTTATATATATTATTGGTGGATTATAATCAGTAGTTAGCAATATATAAAACAATTTACTTTGAACTATTCTACTAATTATTAGTAATGATTGCAAATATGAAAGTTATATAGAAAACTAAGGGTATGCCGCAAGTTTTAAATAAATCAAGATTGCCATGTGTCCCTGTAAACAAATAGTGGGAATCTCATTCCTGACAATAGCAAAGACGTAGTTCCGCAAACTGCCTACGTTGGTGTGTTAAAAATAAAACTCATCTCCATGTGAATTATCAATCATCTGACAGTTATTAACACTGTAAACTTCCCAAATAAATACATATTACTCACAAATCTTAAAGGTTTACATAAGCATGCTGTCAATCAAATTGCTTACAATTTACTTGGAATGTGCTGACATTTTCACATTTAAAATGAGTTTCGTCAAAGTATCGCAGTTTATATGCCATTTCCGCATATTCTTTAAGGCAAACAATTAACTTTTTTTCTTCTGTTCTTTCCAGAATATCTTTTCCATTATTAAAGACCATTATACAAACATACGGCCAATGAATTAATCGTCCTGCGAACAAACTTATTTAAATACTAGTAGACGATTTTCTGTGAAGTTTTTTTTCCGTAAAATACTTTAAGTTGTTTTGTTTTCTTCGAGAAACAATATAATTGTTTTCAGATAAAACGTTTATTTTTGTGAAGGCGCAGTATGAATGTAGGTCGATCACGAAGCACGTGACGATCATCCCCCGATAATCGTAGTGTCAGTAATACATCTACACTTTTTATTGCCTCTGCGCTCCCGCATTCCGCATTTTCCTCCTGTCCCCGCACATTTTCCTTGGATCCCTTGGAACTCTAGGCACTGCTTTGGTATGTGTTTGTACTGTTTTGGTATCACGTCTATGCATTCATTAGTCTTTCGTTTGTATCGACATAACTTTTTCCGGCGTGTTGCGCATTCTGTTTTATGTATAACAAGAATGACGACTATAGTCATGATCAATATCAGCTTGGTTGTCGATGTGAGCATATCTTTTTGAGGAGCACTGAAATGCAAAAGAATAATGTAATGAACATTGTAAATGTCCTGCATTCTGACTGAATAACACATAAACAATTGATCCCTATAAAAAGTAAATAAAGATTCGTATCATTACGTAGCTTTCGTGACATTACATTGTGAACATTAAATTAAAATATTTGTTTTTATTTCGCTTCATAGCGACAAAAACAACGTCCGTTACCGGATGATGTGAATCTTAGTCTAATCAAAATAAAATGATTATGTGGTATTTGCATTGCACTGACCGCTGCAGGTTCGAATCGCACTGGGAGCTCAACTTGTAAGTGAGAAAGTTTTGATTCTTACGGATGACAGAAACTATACGATACTGATTCTATCCAGGAATACGTGGGTGGTCATACATAGCGTAAAATGTGCTGAAAACTGACGTTAAACACCAAAACCAAAAAAAAAACATCTCTTGAAATAAATATGTATCTGCTATGCTATGTATATTTCCAATTCTTTGTCAATAACGTAGGAAATACTTTCAGAGAAAGTGTCAATTGATAACTTTATCGTGATTTAATGTAGCTATCAACAGGCAAATTGTACAACCATTTCTAAACCTACTGACGACGAGGTATATATACAACTTACATATTTTGAAAATCCAAACTCAATAGACACACTATAAACGGCTTTAACCAGCCAGGCCAAACTCCAAAACTGGAGCGTCAAACTAGGAGTTACCAACTCATAATTCATTTTACGGAATTCGATCATCGGTGTTTAAGAACCCGTAAATAAGTCTATACTTTTAATCGTAACACATACATTACTATATGAACTGAATATATGGATAGAGTTTTGATAAAGTGTAAGATAAATGAAGTGTAATTTTGCCATTTTTTAGCGGGTTCGTTTCTTTAAAGATGCGGTTCTATTCTCCAAATTTTAGATAAGCATGCCTATAAAAAAAAAAAGGCATTCACCTAATAAATATGTTTATTTGAATTGCTAGACCACAGAAACATGCAGATGATGACACGAATAAACATTATAGAACGACTCTAGTTGATAAATATCCAAAGCATTGGCAAAGCTAAGTTAAACCCCCCCCCCCTCCCCCCCCCCCCCCCCACCTCCCCTCGCCTTTAAAGTTTCAATATTTATGTTTTAAAATTATTTTATTATATATATTATAAAAATATCTATCCACAACCAGCATTTCCAAATGCACAAGTTCGTGCGTTACAATATACGGCTCACAAGTGTACCTGTTTCGAAGTGTTTCTTCTGCACTGTAGACCTTCTTCTGTAATGTTTTCAAGAATCTTTGAAATAATACTGTTTCAAGGTTTGGACATAGTCCTTATATACCCACAATTAGTGTGTGAATGGGAGTCAAAAATATAAAAATAAACATTGTTTAAATGACATAAAAGCGAGTTATTGGATAATAAATCGAATGAAAGAGATCAAACAGTATAATTACAATGGGTTTCAATTGCAACCGGAAATGATTTAATATGTATTGTATAGTAAAGGAAAAAAAGAAACGCAACTCATGAATTTCCGCTATATAATGTATATACTTCACATTTAATACTATGTAATAATCCAGAGAAATCCCAAGACATTTTGTAAAAAAAAAACAGGTGTGTGTGGGGTGGGGTTGGGAGGGAGTTTGAGTGGAGAAATATTGAAGTTCCGCGCTTTGAAATTTGAGCCGTTTCAATACTGTATTCAATGTAAAGCGATTGCAAAATATCACATCCTAAGTTTGCTCACCTGTCTGATTGAGCCAAACACGTATTCTAGCAATAATGAAACTTCGAAGAGATAACATTTAGGGTGTTATGTGTTGTTTTAGTCGTTTTTTCCGCAAGGAAATGTCTAATATAGCCACGTGCCATTCGATTAATAACAGCATATTATGCATACAATATATAGCACAAAATCCCGAGTTGCGTTTATTTTTTCCTTTAGTATAGCTTCGATTGCTTCACGTGATCTCTCTTGAACGATCACATGACTTCTGATCACATGACCTTTGTTTACAACGAGAGCGGTTGTAACAAGGACGTAACTTGTTAGCTTCTTCAGTTGTGTTGTGTCAGTATTAGTGCGTTTTATTTGTTCACATGACTGTTGTCAGCATCCGTATGAGTGTCTGTGTCCCTATATGTTTCTGCTTGGCCAGTCAGGGTATTTCTATAACTGTCGGCTTATCAGAAGAGAGAAAATAGTTAACATGGATACAATGGTCGCTTAAAATAGCCATACATTGATGCGCAGAAGATATATATTGTATAGGTTGTTCCTATTTTTATTTTTCCATTTTAACAGCTATATATAACAAAGCATCATATGGATTTTCCCGTGATGAAATACGGGGAGTTTTATTGTTTTAGAAGATAATAAAAATCTCCAACGTGGACTTTTCAAAATTTATAAGACGTATATTTGTAGAACAAAAACCAGCAGTTTTGAAACGGGTATATAAAAGGTCTATTCTTTTGGGTGCTTATATCAGCCAAAGGTTTTCATCATTAACAGAAATATTTTTATTAATACGTAGGATTAATTATATATAATTGGTACTGGCATTTTTAGTGGTAAATAAAAAATATCTTAGTTTTGGAAAACGGTTAGGAAATAAATATGTTACATCCAAAATGCTTTTAATTGGGTTTTTTTCCCATGTAAATAAAACTCCTTGTTGCTGGGACAGTGGAAAATCAAGAACATTCAAATAACTTCAGTTAGCCTAAGTAGTTTGCTATAAAAGTTTCAGGATGTCTTAGTTTACATTTTCTCAACACATTAAACATTTTGTTTTTGGATAAAATTCTGAAAAAAATAGTTGTTGTTTTTTTTAGCTCTACTGGCCAAGGGCCAGCAGAGCTTATGGGATGGTGTGTTGTCTGTCGTCCGTCGTCTGTCGTCTGTCTGTCGTCTGTCTGTCTGTCTGTCCTCCGTTAACTTTTCTTCAAACGACTTCTCATCAGAACCGCTTGGCTAATTTTGACCAAACTTCACATGGATAATCCTTAGACGAATGCTTTTTAGATTTGTTAAAATTAGGTCAGCGCTACATCCAAGATGGCTGCCATTACCATATATAATCGAAACCTTAAAAAATATTTTTCTCCAGAACCGCTGGACAGATTTCAACAGTTTTTCTTTTAAAATAATCGCCAACCCCTGGTCTATCAAGTTTGTTCAAATGAAGTCCCCGGGGTCAAAAATGGCTTTGCCCCGGGGGTCCAAAGTTTGTATATTGAGGTTTTGCATGTTTTTCATATAGACATATAGGAAAAAACTTTAAAAAATCTTCTTCTCTGAAACCACAAGGCACAGAGCTCTCATGTATTACATGTAGCATCAGCTTATGGTCCTCTACTAAGTTTGTTCAAATGGTGACCCTGGGGTCAAATTTGTCCGCGCGCCGGGGGTCACAGTTTTACATAGACTTATATAGGATTTTTTTTTTAAAAATCTTCTTCTCGGAAACTACAACAGCCAGAGGTTTGATATTTTGCATTTACTATAAGCTTATGGTCCTTTACCAAGTTTGTTCAAATGGTGACCCTCGGGTCACATTTGGCCCCGCCCCAAGGGTCACATGTTTTACATAGACATGTATAGGGAAAAACTTAAAAAATCTTCTTCTCTGAAACTGCAAGAGCCAGAGGTTTAATATTTTGCATTTGCTATAAGCTTGTGGTCCTCTACCAAGTTTGTTCAAATGGTGACCCAGGGGTCACATTTGGCCCCACCCCGGGGGTCACAGTTTTACATAGGCTTGTATAGGGAAAAACTGAAAAAAATCTTCTTCTCTGGAACCACATGGCACAGAGCTTTCATGTATTATATTAATTGAAACTTCACAGGAAGCATCCTTGGGTCTCGGGAAAGCAAAGTTGTTCAAATTTTGGCATCGTGCCAAGGGATTTGGTTTCCATGGCAACCATGTTGAAAAATCTTAAAAAATCTTCTTCTCTGAAATCGCTGGTCTGATTTTGAAAATTCTTTCACAAAAATGTTTCTTTAGGGATTGCCTTTCATAGTTGTTCAAATTATTTGGATTGGTCAAAAAAACATGGCCGCCACAGGGGCGGGTTTTTTTCTTCTTATATGTATATTATATAAAAAGTTCTAAAATTCTTGTCTTCTGAAACTGCTGGTTGGATTTCAAAATAATATCACACAAATGTTCCTTGGGTGACTCTCTACCAAGATTGTTCAAATTATTTGGATTCGTCAAAAAGCATGGCTGCCAAAGGGCGTGGTCACTTTTCCCTATATGTATTTAGAGAAAACTTTGAATTTTAAAAATGACATATTATCTGAAACCGTTTGATGGACTTTGACGAAACTTAATCACAATGATATTTGGGATAGTCCCTCTCAGATTTGTGTTTTTCGTGGCCGCCAGTCATCGAAGATGGCCACCATGACTAAAACTAGGTCAAATTTAAGGAAATTTCAAACGAAATCTCCTCCGAATACACTTAATCCATTCAACTGAAATATCATGTTCCTTGGGTTTTTTGAATTTTTTATTTTTTTTTTATTTTATTTTTTTTTGTTTTTAAATTTTTTATTTATTTATTTTTTTTTTGAATTTTTTATTGATTTTTTTGATTTTTTTTTTTTGATTTTTTTTTTTAAATTTGTTCAATTTTTTTTTAATTTTTTTTCTTACATATTTTTTTTTTTTAAGTCTTTTTCTTTTTTAATTTTTTTTTTTTTTTTTCATTTTTTTTTTTTTTTTTAGATCTATGTTGCACCAGTCGGACCAGTAACAGAGGAGTTATGGCTCTTGATTTAGTTAAACATGCTATATTTTGCCTAGTTAATATGGTAGGGCCTTCATTTTTCATCTGATCTTTACCAAACTTTACCAGATTCTTTAGTTATGGCCCTTGATTTAGTTAAAAAGCTGTTTTTTGCCCAAAACTTTTAAAAAAAAAGGAAATGTGAGTCACTCACTTCATTGATGTTATAAGAGCCGTGTTAGTCAGTAGAGCGTCCACAGGCCCTCTTGGGCCTCTTGTTTTTTTTTGGGTGGGGGGTGGGGGGTGGTTATGTAGCAGAATTTGGCATTGAAAATGGCTTATCAAAAACAACCGATTTTGAAAAGTAAGGCTTTGTTTTATCACTAAAAATGCCAGTTGTTATACAACGTATTTAGTTTAAAGTTGAATTTTGTCTGCAAAGTTGAATTAGATTTTTTGCTGAAACAAAAGCCCGAACAATAGGTCAAAACCATATGTGACAAGCACCATAACTCTGTTGTGCATTTTACAAAAAGTATCCCCCCTTTTATATTTAGAATATCAGTTAAATTTATGAATGTAAAAAAAACAAAAAAATGTTTGTCCGAAAGCTTTGAAACTTGGCACATTTGTTCATTATCACTACACATTTTATATGGCAAGAACCATAACTCTATCTTATACTTTACCTGAATGATCTACCTTTATGACTTAGATTTTTCAGTTAAAAATGTTGAACGTACAAGCACCATAACTCTGTTATGCAGTTTACTAAGAGTTATGCATTTTACTAGAATTATCCCACTTTTCCACTTAGACTTTTGGTAAAACTTTTGAATGTACAGCCATACTCCGAAAACATATTGACAGAAAACTTGAAACTTGGCATATGTGTTCATCATCTGTGTTACAAGCACCATAACTATCATGTCTTTTACCAAATATTTCCCTCTTTTTCATCTTTACTTTTTGAGGTAAAGGTTAGCAATTCGCAATTCGGCGTTCGCACCAGAATTGGTTCTTCTTGGTTTTTTTCATTTTTAGTCTAACGATGCCCATTTGCTGACGTAATTTACCGTGACCTCAACATAATTTCCACGATTACTGTAACTTTTTCTGCGGGACCGGGGCAAGAATAGTAAAGACGTCTAAAATGTTCTCGGCTGTCACCGCTGTAGGTTGGAATTTTTTCCGGCGATTTCATTCACTCCATCCTACGGTGTCCTATTAGGGCCATCGCGGCACATTGCTGCAATATAGATAACGCGAAACAACGAAACAACGAAACAACGATGGTGAAAGTCAACCTTATAACGGCCAATACCATCGGTTGGAAATCAATTTAATGTCTGAAAGTGATCATTAAAACCGTTAAACATTAATCAGACAAATCAGCCAAACATAATATAACTTTCGAAAAGTTTATACAAAAGCCAATTAAACCAGGGAATAAACTAGAGGATAAAAAAAAGTCCACGAAATCCACTTCGTGGCTTTTGATACTTGATAGTGCAAAGTTTGGGAAGATATACATAAATTTTTAATTAGTTTGTACCTAGAATAGGATGAAACAAATTGCAGAAGTTCAGGCAACGATATACTTAGAGCTGCAATGGCGCATGCTATTAATAAAGACCCTGTTACCGGGTGCACAACTGTGGGAGATGCCGTATATATGTCAAGTTTGGAAGCAATCAGTAAAATATGAAGGCGAATTTAAAGCGACAAGTGTTAATATACCTGGTTACATATTCATAAAGCTTCTTAGCAATATCTTCAGTCAAAATATCTTTTTTTTAAAACACCTTTTCTATCGTTTGAAGATTAATAAAAACACAGCTAAACATTTATCAAAAAAATAGTTGCTCTGTATTGTCACTGAGAGGTTAATAAGGACATTAGAAAATGTGTAAACATCTTAAATTTTGACTTAAAGCTGTACAGTCCCTATTTTAACTGATAATAACTCATGAATATGAATGAGTCACGTGTGAAGTAGTTTCAAATCAACGAACACCCCAAAAGTCGGTATATAAGGAGAAATCGATACGTAAAATTTCACATTTTTATTTAGCCTCCGTACAGGTAACATCGATAAATATACGGCTCCAGAATGTATGTGATAAAAAAAATAGTTGTCCGGAACGGGATTTGAACCACAGCCTTGCACTTGTAAGATTTGAAAGATGTACGCTGAACCTCTAGACCACTGCTATGTATTGGTATTTTGTAGCATTTTTAACACTAAATAGGCATTACGTAATAACAAGAGCGCGCACACAAACTCATCAAGCGCTAAATAACAAGTCGATATATGGTTGATTTGAGACGAAGTATTAGTTTCATATTGATAAGATACAGTATTACACCAGGCAATGTTAATTTACACGTGCGACAATATGGACTGCATATTTATTGATCCATCTTTAGTTGCGTTCAAATATGTTATTTTGCCTCATAATATATGGTAGTTAGTATACTATTTTCTCAAGTAACGTTGTAGTTCAGTGGATAGAGCACAGGACTTGAAATCAGAAGGTCGTGTGTTCGATCCCCGAAAAACGCTAACTTTTTTTTTCGGTAAAACTTACTGTTGCCTGTGTATAGGTACGATGTGCACTGGTCGATGTATATAACGTAAATGATTTCATGCACTATATTTGCTCGCTTAAATACCCGATTTCGACATGAGCTGGTGAACATGAAATTACAAATAAAGACACGCTTACAAAGAAGAAATCGATTGATATAGGGACTCTGTAGCTTTAAGTAACAATTGCTACTTAGTAATATGAAAACGTAACAAGATGGATACAATACAATCTAGAATTTCAGGTGTAATTGAATGACATATTAAACTTTCCATTCCATATCAACAATTGTCGTTGGTTTACTCGTGTTTGTACATATATATACTTATTAACTTTCCACCTTTTTTGCAATAGGTAATGTTCCTGTGATTAAAAAAAATAGAGAGAAGAGAAATGTATGATGATTTAAGCTACATTCAAGTTATTTTGGTGCATTGCTTAAGCCAACGGTTTTGTGGGATTTTAATTTTATTATTAAATAGTTCCTAATTACTTACATATCTGGACACACAATTGTAAACATTTGTAAAAAAAAAAAAGTGCCCAAGAATGTTTTAGTTAATGTTTTCCTCCATTTACTAGGGGAAGAAGTAGATATAAAAATCGAACTGGAAAAGCAGCATTCAAGGACGACAGTCAACCATAAACACACACAAAATCAAAGAACAACTTTAAAGTTGAATATAGGCCAAATAAGACATCACAAACACAAAAGGGTTGACAATAGGGCTACCACCTTGGAACGGTCAGTGGCAAAAAAGGCCGCTGGGGGTTTAAACCAGATTCTAGGGAGCACCAAACATCTAACTTACCCTACTGCCATCCCAATAAAACGGGACAGTGTAAATAAAGAAATTCCCTCCATGAACTATTCTCTAACCAGCAAGGCAGCATTAATAGGCAATATAGGTAAACACAAAGATGATCGTGTATATATACATACAAAAAAAACAAGCGCAAAGAAGGTACTCACTAACTTGGCAGAAGCCAGAGCAACAAGAGAAACAAGAGCAACAAGAGAACAAACCATTGAGAGCACGACAAGGCAAGATTGCAGACAAACCAAGCATGCAGTGCGTTGCAAAATGATAAGGTCATAACCTCTTTTGACGTTTATGTCATATTACAATAAACACAATAACACATAAGTCACACAAGAGTCCCAGGAGGGCATGTATACGCTCTACTTGCTAACATGGTTCTTATAACAAGCGAGGGGGCGGGAGATATGATATGATCATGATACATTTAGAACTAGTTTGGTTGGTATAGACTGAATGGCAATAGAAGAAACTAAAGTGTTAACAAAGGGAAGTTTAGCATTTTTAACTAATTCAAGGGCCATAACTCTGCTGTTTCTAGGCCAACATGGCTAGGTTTTTTTCTATTTTGTCGACGCTTTTTTCTTTGACCTAGATAACTTCGTACAATGAAATAATTAAACAAATGTTAATGAGTAGAAGTCGTTTAAAGATTTTTCTATTTTTAGCTTTGTTTTGTTTGTTTGTATGGTGCTTTACGTCATTTTCAACACATGTAAGGTATATACATATATGTTCTATCAGAGATGGGAAATACAATAAATATGAACATGAAGCAACTCTTTAAGTGTGTGTGTGTGTGTGTATTTCTAAGGATTATAGTCCCTCCACCTACGACAGGCGTCCTACTCGACGATTATAGGCAAAATGTCTGGACTTGTATCTGACATGCCAGCGCCTTGTTCGGAATTTGACATCGTTCTATGGCTACATGTCCCTTTAAGGTAAACATATATATCGCCAGATCATTTAAAAAAAATGGTTACTCGATGTTTCTTGGTAAAAAAAACATTAATGTGTTGGATTTGGGAAAAGAAACAGTCAAATTGATCCCGGATTAATATCCTGAGATACTTTGTTCAGTGCTTGATAGACATCTCAAGATTGCCGTATGTCCCTTTAAGGTCCAATTGCTACTTTAAACGGCTTCTCCTGAAACAGCTTGATCATTTTTTCACGTAGATGATCCTTAATGTTCATGGTTTTCACAGCTGTTTAGGTCCAAGATGGCAACCGTTATTATAACAGTTCGAAACCTTAAAATATCTTATTAAGAACAAGTGAATTCGTCATTTGGTTTTTTATTAATGATCGCAAAGCCTTGGACTGTCAAGTTTTTTTCAAATGAAGTCACCGGGGTCAAACATGGCTTCGTCCCGGGAGTCCAAAATCTCTTTATAGAGAGTTATAATGTTTTACACAGACATAAACGGAAACACGTGAACAATCTGCTTCTCTGAAACTACAAAGCATATACCTCTCATATATTGAATGTGGCATAAGCATATGGTTCTCTACCAAGGTTGTTAAAATGGTGATGCTGGAGTTAAATCGGGCCCCTACATTGGTGTACAGTTGTACATACAGTTGTACATCCAGTGGTATAGAATATCAAACACTCTTCTACTCTGACACTAAAAAGCTAGAGGTCCGAAATTTTGAATGTAGCATAAGCCCATGATCCTCTACCAAGTATGTTCAGATGGTGACCCTGGATTCACATATGGCCCCGCCACATGTATCACATATTTTACTTAGACTTATATAAGGAAACAATTTAAACTGTCATTGTCTGAAAACACAAGGCTACCAGCTCTTTGTCTGTTTAATGTAGCTTATAGTCCTCCACCAAGTTTTTTTTCAAAAGGTGGCCATGGGGTCAAATATGGCCCTCCCCGGGGGTCACAAAAAGTTATACAGAGAAATATAGTTTTAAAACAAATCTTCTCTAAAAGTAAAAGAGCTAAAGGACTAAAACTTTGCATGATCCAGAGTAAACTTGGGTAAACCTGGGTAAACATGGAGTAAACCTGGGTAAACCTGGGTAAACAATGGGTAAACATGGAGTAAACATGGAGTAAACCTGGGGTAAACCTGGGTAAACCCGGGATAAATATGGGGGTAAACCTGGAGTAAACCTGGGTAAACCTGTGGTAAACATGGGTAAACATGGGGTAAACATGGAGTAAACCTAGAGTAAACCTGGGGTAAACGGTAAAACCTGGAGTAAACCTGTAGTAAACCTGGGGTAAACATGGGATAAACCTGGAGTAAACCTGGGGTACAATGTTGCCCCGCCCCAGGTGTCACATATTCCACATAGACTTACATAGGGAAAACCTTTAACAATTATATTTGTCTGAAACCACAAGGGACGCAGGTCTCTATGGTGCTCTAACAAGGTTCTTCTATTGGTCACACCGATGTCAAAACGGGCCCAACTCCGAGGGTCACAGGTTTACATAGCGTTATATAGGAAAGTATTGTTAAAAAATCTTCGCATATAATTCTCTATCAAATTTATTCTAATGTTACAGACATTCCTTGGCGCTTGTAGTTCGTACCACACTCGTGT
The DNA here is from genome assembly GCA_037043455.1 of Cyrtodaria siliqua. Taxonomy (NCBI): domain Eukaryota; kingdom Metazoa; phylum Mollusca; class Bivalvia; order Adapedonta; family Hiatellidae; genus Cyrtodaria; species Cyrtodaria siliqua. The sequence continues at coordinate 28,950 of JAWPHD010005190.1, forward strand.
ATACAGAGCATTCATTTCCTATATATAAAACCATCTACTAAGGTGAGCGCCCTGAAAATGGGCTCTTGTCTTTTTATTTTGCATATTATTCTTTTATATATGTTTATATACCAGAGATATTTGCTTTTTTAAATCAAAGTCGTATTGGTCAGTGCCACATGATAAGTTTCCTGTTCCGTATTCCATGCGAATAAGGAACTTATTGTGTTAAATAAATAAACAATTGTATGGTATAGTAATTAACCGTATTAATAAAACTATTAAAGACAGAAATCTCAATAAAATATTGTTTTATTCATTTTATTACATCGCAATGTACTTTTGAATTAAACTGTAATATGTAAATTAGAAGACAGGATCTGTGAACCAGTTCCAGGTTCCTTATTCTGCGCGAATAAGGAACTGGCTTCTGTATCACATCGCATAATTTTTTTCCATCAAACCGGGAATCAAAATCAAAGTGCAATTGTTCAGTTCTTTATTGTTTCGAATCGGGACCCGGGACCTAGGAACCACTTCCCGGTTTCCGATTTGGCGCGAATAAGGAACTGGAATGTTGTGTTGCTTGTGTAGCATGGCAGACACTTAGGGATCATTATGTCCGTCGTCCGTCGTCGTCCATCGTCGTTCGTTCGTCCGTCCGTCACACTTTAACCTGCAACCTAACTTTGGACACAACTTGAAAAGTATTTGACCTATATTCATGGAACTTCACACACGTCTTTATCTTAACCCAATGAATGTTGTTACACATGCCCAGTAACTCTGACTTTCATTTTGGTAGTGTTAAGCCCCTTTCATTAAGCTTTAACCTGCAATCTTACCAAGCTCGTAACTGGCCATGACTTAAATATTTGACCTATGCCCACGGCAGGCGACGCCAATGTTCAAGCCTGCTGAAATTATGTGGAAATAGTTTCATATTAATAGATATTTAGGAGACATAACTCTGGACTACTTTTTTCATTTTGACGATTTTATAACATTGCACGTCATTTTCCATGTTTGCAGTGGAAACGTTCAGTTCGTTATTGGGTTACAATCGGGAACTGGCTTTTGTGTGTGTTCAAGCCTGCTGAAATTATACGGAAATCATAAGGTTTCATATTATTATTAATTTAGGAGTTGAAAACTATGAGAAAAAAAAACTACTTTTTTTTCATTTTGTCGATTTTATAACATAGCATGCGGTTTTCCATGTAACTCTGATATTTGCATTGCAAAATCAAAGTGGAATCGATCAGTTCCCGATTCGTATCGAATCCGGAACCAGTTCCCGGTTCCTGATTCGGCTCGAATAGGGAACTGGAAACTGTGTGTGTTCAAGAGTGATAAAATTATGTGGAAATCGTAAAGTTTCATATTAATAGATATTTAGGAGACATAACTCTGGACTACTTTTTTCATTTGGCGATTTTATAACATTGCACATCATTTTCCATGAAACTGTCATATTCGCAAAGTGGAATCGTTCAGTTCGTTATTGGGTTCGAATCGGTAACCGGGAACTAGGGACCAGTTCCCGCTTCTCGATTCGCCTCGAAAAGGGAACTAGCTTCTATGTGTGTTCAAGCCTGCTGAAATTATGCGGAAATCGTGAAGTTTCATATTAATAGATATTTAGGAGTGATAACTAACAAAAAAACGCTACTTTTTTCATTTTGTCGATTTTATAACACAGCATGCGGTTTTCCATGAAACTGGGATATGTGCATTATGAAAATCAAGGTGATAGTATTCAATTTCTCACTGAGTTCGAATCAGGAACCAATTTCCAGTTCCCGATTCAATTCGATTAAGGAACCGGGAACCAGGAACCAACTTTATGTTCATATTAACTGTTAGATATCGTTTGTGAGTTAACCAGTTTCAATATTTGCCACTTTTAACATTATAACAAAGTGAAAGTTGTAAACACTGGAGGATGGACGAGGGGTATCCAATGAGTAATGGGAACGAATTCATATGTATTACACACAAAAGTAATCAGAAATTTGACTCAAATCAAAATAAACAATGACAAAATAGTATGGTTTGTAATGTGCGGTTAGTTAGCAACTGAATAATGATACAATAAGACATTCATGTCCACGTTAATGCATTTATCACCGTTTTTCCCACCAGCACACTCAATGAACTTAAAATTAGACGTATTCCAGCCCAAAGACACAATTTCGATAGAATGTGAAATTTTTAACAAATTATTTTTAATTTAAGATATGTTCTAATTTCATGTCAGTAATGAAGGACTCTGGTTACCCATCCTTATGACAACGTTCTATGCCTAACGCCCATATAATCCCTGCGTCAGTATTCATCAAGCTTCTTAGCAATATCTTAAGTCAAATTGATCATTTTTAAACACCTTTTTTTTATCGTTTTAAACATCTTCTTTATATTTGTTATAATGCTAGGACTAATAAAACCCACAGCTAAACATTTATCTTAAAATAAATTATCTTTAATATCGATGAGAGGTTAATAAGGATATTTGAAAATATGTAAAAAAAAAAAATGAATCTTAAATTTTTACTTCAGTAATATTTTCTACTAATAACTACTGAAAATGGGATTCCTTGGAAGCAACAAACACAAACAAGAGATACAAGTAGCAGACTCGGTTTTATTGCGTCTGTTTATGAGAGATAATGCTGAGTGCAACATCTCTCACGCCTCTTAGCATTGGCTTAAGCGATATTCTATTTTAAAGCCACACAGCTTGGGCTTGATGATCTCAAAGGACTAGTAAGTGATAACACTATTGATTTGTAGTCGGGGCAACTTATTATGGCCGCCACACATCACTAAACAAACGTTAGTGCGAATGATAATAAATACTGAAAAAGTTGCTTTATTAATACGAGCCCAGGGCATGTCAGCCTTCAATGCAACCGATCCCATACCCGTAATAACAAACTTAAAAGTTATTTATGCAATATAATAATGTTAACATGACATGAATAATATCATACGACATGTGCATGGCATATATCAATAAGTTCAAACACTTTATGGGAAGATAATTTCTACCAATACTAAGACTAAGACATTATTTCTGTAGGTGTCACAAATTCAAATCAAATCAAATCTTTTATTCACTCAGTTCATTACAGTAATGACATCATGAGGTCATGAATATAGTATACATATCATGTAGGTGTCACATGAAACTCTATCAATTTAACTTTAAAACGTTTTATTAAATAGTGTAAGTAAAAACGATATTAACTTACATCACGGAAAACATGCTGGAGGTTTTATCCGTCTTTGGATTAAATTTGTGCTTGTATCATGTTGACGCTTTTGTTATTTTTAAAGGGACACAGAACAGAACAGAACATGCTTTTATTGACTTGTACATTTAGCACATCATCAAAACACGTATATAACAATTACAAAATACATATTTACATCACGTTTAACATACAAAGTATATGATTAATATACAGACATATATCAGATCTAAACAGGATGAACTGTTAAGTGTACAAACATGCGTTATAAATATTCTATGTGACATCACACATTTGAGATAAGTAGCCAATTTAAAAAGAATTATATTGTTTTCAGTTTGCTATAATTCGACGAATTTAAACATACTTGGTCTGTTACGATAACATTGTGCTATGTATTTCTTCCTTATATCGGAGAAACATGGACATTATATAATAAAATGAAACTCATCTTCAATATACTGATTATTACAATATTGACAAAAACGTTCATTTCTTTCAATCCTATTGATACCATACCGACCTGCTTGAATTCTTGGAGAATGTGGTAAATATTGAAACTGGTTAACTCACAAACGATATCTAACAGTTCAGACATTACGCAAACCAAAATAAATGACTTAAAGAGACACACGGCAATCTCGAGTTTTACATCAGGCATTAAAAATAGCACCTCGATGTATTAATCCTTTTGTAAATGTTACTTTAAAACTGCTTGCATATAATCATATAAAAAAGAGATTTCAACTCTCTTCGCTATTCTACCAAATGCTTATATATATTATTGGTGCAATATAATCAGTAGTTAGTAATATGTAAAACAATTTACTTTGAACTGTTCTAATAATTAGTAGTAATGATTGCAAATATGAAAGTTACATAGAAAACTAAAGGTATGCCGCAAGTTTTAAATAAGTCAAGATTGTCATGTGTCCCTTTAAAAGAAATAGTGGGAATCTCATTCCTAACAATAGCAAAGACGTTGTTCCGCAAACTGCCTACGTTTGTGTGTTAAAAATAAAACTCATCTGCATGTGAATTATCAATCACCTGACATAAACAGTTTACACTGTAAACATCCTAAATAAATACATATATTACTCACAAATATTAAAGGTTTACATAAGCAAGCTGTCAATTAAATTGCTTAATAAACAATTTACTTGGAATGTGCCGACATTTTCTCATTTAAAATGAGTTTCGTCAAAGTATCGCAGTTTATATGCCATTTCCGCATATTTTTTAAGGCAAACAATTAACTTTTTTTCTTCTTTTCTTTCCAGAATATCTTTTCCATAATTAAAGACCATTATACAAACATACGGCCAATGAATTAATCGTCGAGCGACCAAACTTATTTAAATACTAGTAGACGATTTTCTGTGAAGTTTGTTTTCCGTAAAATACTTTTTTTTGTTTTGTTTTCTTCGAGAAACAATATAATTGTTTTCAGATAAAACGTTTATCGTTGTGAAGGCGCAGTATGAATGTAGGTCGATCACGAAGCACGTGACGATCATCCACCGACAATCGTAGTGTCAGAAATACATCTACACTTTTTATTGCCTCTGCGCCCCCGCATTCCGCATTTTCCTCCCGTCCCCGCACATTTTCCTTGGATCACTTGGAACTCTAGGCACTGCTTTGGTATGTGTTTGTACTGTTTTGGTATCACGTCTATGCATTTGTTAGTCTTTCGTTTGTATCGACAGAACCTTTTCCGGCGTGTTGCGCATTCTGTCTCATGTATAACAAGAATGACGACTATAGTCATGAACAATATCAGCTTGGTTGTCGATGTGAGCATATCTTTTTGAGGAGCACTGAAATGCGAAAGAATAATGTAATGAACATTGTAAATGTCCTGCATTCTTATTAAATAACACATAAACCAATTGATCCTTATGAAAAGAGTTAATAAAGACTCGTATCATTACGCAGCTTTAGTGACATTACATTGTGAATATTAAATTAAAAATATTTGTTTTTATTTCGCTTCATAGCGACAAAAACAACGTCCGTTACCGGATGATGTGAATCTTAGTCTAATCAAATTAAAATGATTATGTGGTATTTGCATTGCGCTCACCGCTGCAGGTTCGAATCCCACTGGGAGCTCAATTTGTAAGTGAGGAAGTTTTGATTCTTACGGATGACGGGAAGAATACGATACTGATTCTATCCAGGAATAAGTGGGTGGTCATACATCGCCTAAACTCTGCTGAAAACTGATGTTAAACACCAAAACAAAAAAATAAGCATCTATTGAAATAAATATGTATCTGTTATGCTACATATGCATATTTCCAATTCCTTGTCAATAACGTAGGAAATACTTTCAAAGAAAGTGTCAGTTGATAACTTTATCGTGATTTGCAGTCTCTGTGGTTCGATCTTAATGTAACTATCCCGCTATCAACAGGCAAATTGTACAACAGATGTTAACCGTTTCTAAACTTACTGACGACGAGGTATGTATATACAACTTACATATTTTGAAAATCCGAACTCAATAGACGCACTATAAACGGCTTTAACCAGCCAGGCCAAACCCCAAAACTGGAGCGTTAAATGAGGAGTTACCAACTCATAATTAATTGTACGCATATTCGATCACCGGTATTTAAGAACCCGTAAGTAAGTCTATACTTTTAATCGTAACACATACATTACTATATGAACTGAATATACGGATAGAGTTTTGATAAAGTGTAAGATAAATTTAGTTTAATTTTGGCATTTTTTATCGGGTTCGTTTCTTTAAAGATGAGGTTTTGTTCTCCAAATTTTAGACAAGCATGCCTATATGAAAGGCATTCACCTAATACATATGTGTATTTGAACTACTAGACCGTAGAAACATGCAAACATCAATAACAATTATAGAACGACTCTTGTTGATGAACCTTGTAAAACATAAGCATTGGCAAAGGAAAGTTAAACCCCCGATTTCTTTTCAAAACGGACAATTGCATCGCCTTTAAAGTTTCAATATTTCTGTTTTAAATTATTTTAATATATATATTGTAAAAATATCTATGCACAACCAGCATTTCCAAATGCACACGTTCGTGCGTTACAATATACGGCTCACAAGTGTACCTGTTTCGAAGTGTTTCTTCTGCACTGTAGACCTTCTTCTGTAATGTGTTCAATAATCTTTGAAATAATACTGGTCCTTATATACTCACAATTAGTATGTGAATAGGAGTCAAAAATATAAAAATAAACATTGTTTGAATGACATAAAAGGGAGTTATTGGATAATAAATCGAATGAAACAATCGAACATCGTTCATCAAACAGATTATAATGGACCGCTAAATTACAATGGGTTTCAATTGCAACCGGAAATGATTTAATATGTAATCTGTATTGTATACTAAAGGAAAAAAGAAACGCAACTCGTGAATTCCTCTATATAATTTATATAAAATCACATTTAATACTATGTACTATTCCAGAGTTATCCAAGATGTTTTGTAAAAACAAAAGGTATGTGTGTGGGTGGGGTGGGTGGAGGGGGAGGGGGGAGAATGTGTGTTTTGAAACGTATACAAATTTTATAAAATGTCTATTGTTTGGGGCGTTCGTTTCAGCCAAAGGGTTTTCAGCAATAACATAAATAGCATTAATACGAAAATTAATTATATATAATTGGAACTGGCATTTTTAGTGGTAAATAAAAAATATCTTAGTTTTGAAAAACGGTTAGGAAATAAATATGTTACATCCAGAATGCTTTTTATTGGGGTTTTTCCCATGTAAATAAAACTCCTTGTTGCTGGGACAGCGGAAAATTAAGAAAATTCAAATAACTTCAGTTAGTCTAAGTAGTTTGCTATAAAACTTTCAGGATGTCTTAGTTTACATTTTCCCAACACATTAAACATTTTGTTTTTGGATAACATTCTGAAAAAAGATTTTTTGTGTGTGTTTTTTTTATGTAGCAGAATTTTTCATTAACAGAAGATGGTGAAAATGCACCATCAAAAACAAAGGATTTTGAAAAGTAAGGATTTTTTTTATCACTAAATATACCAGTTAATATACAACGTATTTAGTTTAAAGGTTTAGTTTAGTCTGCAAAGTTGATTTTTTTTTTTGCTGAAACAAAAAACCCGAACAATAGGTCAAAACCATACGTGACAAGCACCATAAGAGTCTGTTGTGCATTTTACAATAATTATCCACCCTTCTATGCTTAGAATATCAGTTAAATTTGTCAATGTAAAAAAATCAATATATTTATCCGAAAGCTTTGAAATTTGGCACATTTGTTCATTATCACTACACAATGTTATATGGCAAGAACCATAACTCTATCTTGTATTTTACCTGAAATATCTACCTTCGTGACTTAGATTTTTCAGTAAAAATGTTGAATGTACAAGCACCCTAACTCTGTGATGCAATTTATAAGAATTATCCCCCTTTCCACTTAGACTTTTGGTACAACTTTTGAATGTACATCCATACTCCGAGAACATATTGACAGAACACTTGAAACTTGGCATATAATTATGTTCATCATCTGTGTTACAAGCACCATCACGCTCATACCTTTTACCAAATATTTCCCCCTTTTTCATCTTAACTTGGTTTGCAATTCGCAATTCGGCGTTCGCACCTAAAGGTCTGCAATTCGCAATTCGGCGTTAGCAATTCGCAATCCGGCGTTCGCACCTAAAGGTTAGCAATTCGCAATCCGGTATTCGCAGCGGTATTGGTTCTTCTTGTTTTTTTCATTTTTCAGTCTAAAGATGGCCATTTGCTGAAGTAATTAACCGTGACCTCAACATAATTTCCCCGATTACTGGAACTTTGTCTGCGCGACCGGGGCAAGGATAGTAAAGACGTCTAAAATGTTCTCGGCTGTCACCGCTGTAGGTTCGAATTATTTCCGGCGAATTATTTCCGGCGATTTCATGCACTCCATCCTACGGTGTCTCGTTAGGGCCATCGCGGCACATTGCTGCAATATAGATACCGCGAAACAACGAAACAACGATGGTGAAAGTCAACCCTATAATGACCAATACCATCGGCTGGAAATCACTTAATGTCTGAAAATGATCATTAAAACCGTTAAACATTAATCAGACAAATCAGCCAAACATAATATAATTTTCGAAAAGTTTATACAAAAATCCAGTTAAACCAGGGGATAAACTAGAGGATAAAAAAATTCCGCCAAATCCACTTCGTGGCTTTCGATACTTGATAGTGCAAAGTTTGGAAAAATATACATAAATTTTGAATTAGTTTGTACCTAGAGTAGGATGAAACAAATTGCAGAAGTTCAGGCAACGATATACTTAGAGCTGCAATGGCGCATGTTATTAATAAAGACCCTGTTACCGGGTGCACAACTGTGGGAGATGCCGAATATATGTCAAGTTTGGAAGCAATCAGTAAAATATGAAGGCGAATTTAAAGCGACAAGTGTTAATATACCTGGTTACATATTCATCAAGCTTCTTAGCAATATCTTCAGTCAAAATTTCTTTTTTTTAAAACACCTTTTCTATCGTTTGAAGATTACTTAATACACAGCTAAACATTTATCAAAAAAATAGTTGCTCTGTATTGTCACTGAGAGGTTAATAAGGACATTAGAAAATTTACAAACATCTTAAATTTTGACTTAAGTAACATTTGCTACTTAATAATATGAATACGTAACAAGATGGATAAAATACAATCTAGAATTTCAGGTGTAATTGAATGACATATTAAACTTTACATTCCATATCAACAATTGTCGTTGGTTTACTCGTGTTTGTACATATATATACTTATTAACTTTCCACCTTTTTTGCAATAGGTAATGTTCCTGTTATTAAAAAAAATAGAGAGAAGAGAAATGTATGATGATTTAAGCTACATTCAAGTTATTTTGGTGCATTTGCTTAAGCCAACGGTTTTGTGGGATTTTAATTTTATTATTAAATAGTTCCTAATTACTTACATATTTGGACACACAATTGTAAACATTTGTAAAAAAAAAAAAGATCACTTTCTAAATAGGTTAGGAAAAACATAAATAGTTTACAGCCCAAGAATGTTTTAGTTAATGTTTTCCTCCATTTACTAGGGGAAGAAGTAGATGTAAAAATCGAACTGGAAAAGTAGCATTCAAGGACGACAGTCAAACATAAACACACACAAAAACAAAGAACAACTTTAAAGATGAATAAAGGCCAAATAAGACATCACAAACACAAAAGGGTTGACAATAGGGCTACCACCTTGGAACGGTCAGTGGCAAAAAAGGCCGCTGGGGGTTTAAACCAGATTTTAGGGAGCACCAAACATCTCACTTACCCTACTGCCATCCCAATAAAACGGGACAGTGTAAATAAAGAAATTCCCTCCATGAACTATTCTCTAACCAGCAAGGCAGCATTAATAGGCAATATAGGTAAACACAAAGATGATCGTGTATATATACATACAAAACAAAAACAAGCGCAAAGAAGGTACTCACTGACTTGGCAGAAGCCAGAGCAACAAGAGAACAAACCATTGAGAGCACGACAAGGCAAGATTGCAGACAAACCAAGCATGCAGTGCGTTGCAAAATGATAAGTTCATAACCTCTTTTGACGTTAATGTCATATTACAATAAACACAATAACACATAAGTCATACTAGAGTCCCAGGAGGGCATGTATACGCTCTACTTGCTAACATGGTTCTTATAACAAGCGAGGGGGCGGGAGATATGATATGATCATGATACATTTAGAACTAGTTTGGTTGGTATAGACTGAATGGCAATAGAAGAAACTAAAGTGTTAACAAAGGAAAGTTTAGCATTTTTAACTAATTCAAGGGCCATAACTCTGCTGATTCTAGGCCAACATGGCTAGTTTTTTTCTATTTTATCGACGCTTTTTTTCTTTGACCTAGATAACTTCGTACAATGAAATAATTAAACAAATGGGTCATTTGTTAATGAGTAGAAGTCGTTTAAAGATTTTTCTATTTTTAGCTTTGTTTGTTTTGTTTGTTTGTATGGTGTTTTACGTCATTTTCAACACATACGTATGGTATATACATATATGTTCTAACAGAGATGGGAAATACATTAAATATGAACATGAAGCAACTCTTTAAGTGTGTGTGTGTGTGTGTGTGTGTATTTCTAAGGATTATAGTCCCTCCACCTACGACAGGCGTCCTACCCGACGATTATAGGCACAATGTCTGGACTTTTATCTGACATGCCAGCTCCTTATTCGGAATTTGACATCGTTCTATGGCTACATGTCCCTTTAAAGTAAACATATATATCGCCAGATCATTTTTAAAAAAAATGGTTACTCGATGTTTCTTGGTAAAAAAAACATTACTGTGTTGGATTTGAAAAAGGAAACAGTCAAATTGATCCCGGATTAATATACTGAGATGCTTTGTTCAATGATTGATAAACATCTCAAGATTGCCGTATGTCCCTTTAAGGTCCAATTGCTACTTTAAACGGCTTCTCCTGAAACAGCTTGATTATTTTTTCACGTAGATGATCCTTAATGTTCATGGTTTTCACAGCTGTTTAGGTCCAAGATGGCAACCGTTATTATAACAGTTCGAAACCTTAAAATATCATATTAAGAACAAGTGAATTCGTCATTATTATTTTTTTATTAATGATCGCAAAGCCTTGGACTGTCAAGTTATTTTCAAATGAAGTCACCGGGGTCAAACATGGCTTCGTCCCGGGAGTCCAAAATCTCTTTATAGAGAGTTATAATGTTTTACACAGACATAAACGGAAACACGTGATCAATCAGCTTCTCTGAAACTACAAAGCATATACCTCTCATATATTGAATGTGGCATAAGCATTTAATTCTCTACCAAGGTTGTTAAAATGGTGATACTGGAGTCAAATCGGGCCCCTACATTGGTGTACAGTTGTACATACAGTTGTACATACAGTGGTATAGAATATCAAACACTCTTCTACTCTGACACTAAAACGCTAGAGGTCCGATATTTTGAATGTAGCATAAGCCCATGATCCACTACCAAGTATGTTCAGATGGTCACCCCAAGGTGGCCATGGGGTCAAATATGGCCCACCCCGGGGGTTACAAAAAGTTATACAAGGAAATAGTTTTAAAACAAATCTTCTCTAAAAGTAAAAGAGCTAATGGACTAAAACTTTGCATGATCCAGAGTAAACCTGGGTAAACATGGAGTATACCTGGGGAAACCTGAGGTAAACCGGGTAAACATGGAGCAACCGTGAGTAAACCTGGTTAAACCGAGGGTAAACCTGGGAAAACAATGGGTAAACATGGAGTAAACATGGAGTAAACCTGGGGTAAACCCGGGATAAATCTGGAGTAAACCTGGGTAAACCTGGGGTAAACATGGGTAAACGCGGGGTAAACATGGAGTAAACCTAGAGTAAACCTGGGGTAAACGGTAAACCTGAGGTAAACCTGGAGTAAACCTGGGGTAAACATGGGATAAACCTGGAGTAAACCTGGGGTACAATTTTGCCCCGCCCCAGGTGTCACATGCTCCACATAGACTTACATAGGGAAAACCTTTAACAAATATATTTGTCTGAAACCACAAGGGACGCAGGTCTCATATATTGCGTCCAACAAAAGCTTAATATGGTGCTCTAACAAGGTTCTTCTATTGGTCACACCGTGGTCAAAACGGGCCCAACTCCGCGGGTCACAGGTTTACATAGCGTTATATAGGAAAGTATTGTTAAAAAATCTTCGCATATAATTCTCTACCAAATTTATTCTAATGTTACAGACATTCCTAGGCACTTGTAGTTCATACCACACTCGTGTATACGGAGCATTCATTTCCTATATATAAAACCATCTACTAAGGTGATCGCCCTGAACTTTTTATTTTGCATATATATGTTTGTATACCAGAGATATTTGCTTTTCTAAATCAGTCATATTGTTCAGTGCCACAGTAGGTTTTATCGGTGGTACTTTTTCATTTCTTTTTGTTTGCTTACTTAATTTTCTATTCAGTGGTGCCACTACTCCGGCCGATTATAGCTCTGTGTATTGTTTAACCACTCATAGGATATGTTGTCTGCTTTTTAATTTAGTCTTTTGACTGTAACTTGTGATATGCAGGCTTCATAACCGCTGCTCCCAACTAAATTCCATTTTGTTTATTTCGCTCTTCGGAGCATTTATTTTTATTAGATACTGGGACCATACGCCGTACGACATGGGGAAGCAATAAACTCCATGTCCACCGCCATATGCATCCCATGTTCGGGATGGTTATAATTTTGTACTATTGATTTTATTAATATTGAGTTCTTCTCAACCCGGGGCTAGAGGGCGTGAGCGGTAGCTAGCATATTTCACTACCGCTCATGAACAGTCTCAATCAAACCGAGACTGCAATATTTCGTATTTGTCGTTTTCGGCCGTTTCCAAAGGTCCATTATCATACTCTGTTTTAATAAAGCAGCGGAACTCAGGAATAAGTTTCCTGTTCCGTATTCCATGCGAATAAGGAACTTATTGTGTTAAATAAATAAGCAATTGTATGGTATAGTAATTAACCGGATTAATAAAACTATTAAAGACAGAAATCTCAATAAGATATTACATCGCAATGTACTTTTGAATTAAACTGTAATATGTGCATTAGAAGACAGGATCTGTGAACCAGTTCCAGGTTCCTTATTCTGCGCGAATAAAGAACTGGCTTCTATATTACATCGCATGTTCTTTCCCATCAAACCGGGAATCAAAATCAAAGTGCAATTGTTCAGTTCTTTATTGTTTCGAAACGGGAACCGGGACCTAGAAAGCACTGCCAGATTTCCGATTTGGTGCGAATAAGGAACTGGAATGTTGTGTTGCTTGTGTAGCATGGCAGACACTTAGGGATCACTATGTCCGTCGTCCGTCATCGTCCGTCGTCGTTCGTCGGTCCGCTACACTTTAACCTGCAACCTAACCTTGGACACAACTTGAAAAGTATTTGACCTATGTTCATGGAACTTCACACACGTCTTTATCTTAACCCAATGAATGTTGTTATACTTGCCCAGTAACTCTGACTTTCATTTTGGTAGTGTTAAGCCCCTTTCATTAAGATTTAACCTGCAATCTAACCAAGCTCGTAACTGGCCATGACTTAAATATTTGACCTATGCCCACGGCAGGCGACGCCAATTTTCAAGCCTGCTGAAATTATGTGGAAATAGTTTCATATTAATAGATATTTAGGAGACATAACTCTGGACTACTTTTTTCATTTTGGCGATTTTATAACATTGCACGTCATTTTCCATGTTTGCAGTGGAATCGTTCAGTTCGTTATTGGGTTACAATCGGGAACTGGCTTTTGTGTGTGTTCAAGCCTGCTGAAATTATACGGAAATCGTAAAGTTTCATATTATTATTAATTTAGGAGTTATAACTATGGAAAAAAAACTACTTTTTTCATTTTGTCGATTTTATAACATAGCATGCGGTTTTCAATGTCACTCTGATATTTGCATTGCAAAATCAAAGTGGAATCGATCAGTTCCTGATTCGATTCGAATCCGGAACCAGTTCCCGGTTCCTGATTCGGCTCGAATAGGGAACTGAAAACTGTGTGTGTTCAAGCCTGCTAAAATTATGCGGAAATCGTAAAATTTCATATTAATAGATATTTAGGAGTTATAAATCAGAAAAAAATCTACTTTTTTTCATTTTTGCCGATTTTATAACATAGCATGCGGTTTTCCAACAGTTGCATTGCAAAATCAAAGTGGAATCGTTAAGTTCCCGATTCGATTCAAATCCGGAACCGTTCCCGGTTCCTGATTCGGCTCGAATAGGGAGCTTGCTTCTGTGTGTGTTCAAGAGTGCTGAAATTATGTGGAAATCGTAAAGTTTCATATTAACAGATATTTAGGAGACATAACACTGGACTACTTTTTTCGATTTGGCGATTTTATAACATTGCACGTCATTTTCCATGAAACTGTCATATTTGCAAAGTGGAATCGTTCAGTTTGTTATTGGGTTCGAATCGGGAACCGGGAACTAGGAACCAGTTCCCGCTTCACGATTCGCCTCGAAAAGGGAACTGGCTTCTGTGTGTGTTCAAGCCTGCTGAAATTATGTGGAAATCGTAAAGTTTCATATTAATAGATATTTAGGAGTTATAACTCAGAAAAAACGCTATTTTTTTCATTTTGCCGATTTTATAACATAACATGCGGTTTTCCAACTGTTGCATTGCAAAATCAAAGTGGAATCGTTCAGTTCCTTACTGGATTCTAATCGGGAACCGGGAACTAAGAACCAGTTCACAGTTCCCGATTCGGCTCGAATAGGGTACTGGTTTCTGTGTGTGTTCAAACCTGCTGGAATTATGTTGAAATCGTAAATTTTCATATTAGTAGATATATTTAGGAGTCATAACTCTGAAAAAATCCTACTATTTTCATTTTGGCGATTTTATAACATTGCATGTCATTTTCCATGAAACAGTCAGATTTGCAAAGCGGAATCGTTCAGTTCGTTGGTTCGAATCGGGAACCGGGAACCAGGAACCAATTCCAGGTTCCAGATTCGGGTCGAATAGGGAACTAGCTTCTTTATGTGTTAAAGCCTGCTGAAATTATGTGGAAATCGTAAAGTTTCATAGTAATAGATATTTAGGAGTTATATCTATGGGGAAAAAAATCTACATTTTGTTATATTCGAATCGGAAACCGGGAACCGGAAAACAGTTCCCGGTTCTCGATTCGGCTCGGCTTCTGTGTGTGTTCAAGCCTGCTGGAATTATGTGGAAATCGTAAAGTTTCATATTAGTAGATACTTTAGGGGTCATAACTCTGAAAAAAATCCTATCTTTTCCTTTTGGCGATTTTATAACATCGCATGTCGATTTCCATGAAACTGGGATATGTGCAATATGAAAATCAAGGTGATAGTATTCAATTTCTCATTGAGTTCGAATCGGGAACGAGAAACCGGGAATCAGGAACCAATTTCCAGTTCCCGATTCAATTCGAATAAGGAACCGGTAACCGGGAACCGGGAACCAACTTTATATTAACTGTTAGATATCGTTTGTGAGTTAACCAGTTTCAATATTTACAACGTTTAATATTATAACAAAATGAAAGTTGCAAAAACTGGATGATGGACGAGGGGTATCCAATGAGTAATGGGAACGAATTCATATGTATTACACACAAAAGTAATCATAGAAATTTGACTCAAATCAAAATAAACAATGACAAAATAGTATGGTTTGTAATGTGCGGTTAGTTAGCAACTGAATAATGATACAATAAGACATTCATGTCCACGTTAATGCATTTATCACCGTTTTTCCCACCAGCACACTCAATGAACTTAAAATTAGACGTATTCCAGCCCAAAGACACAATTTCGATAGAATGTGAAATTTTTAACAAATTATTTTTAATTTAAGATATGTTCTAATTTCTTGTCAGTAATGAAGGATTCTGGTTACCCATCCTTATGACAACGTTGTATGCCTAATGCCCATCTAATCCCATCAGTCAGTATTCATAAAGCTTCTTAGCAATATCTTAAGTCAAAATTGATCATTTTTAAACAATCTTCTTTATATTTGTAATAATGCTATGGACTAATAAAACCCACAGCTAAACATTTATCTTAATATAAATTCTCTTTAGTATCGATGAGAGGTTAATAAGGATATTTGAAAATATGTAAAAAAAAAAAAAATCTTAAATTTTGACTTGAGTTATATTTTCTACTAATAAATACTAAAAATCGGATCCCTTGGAAGCAACAAACACAAACAAGAGATACAGGTAGCAGACTAGGTTTTATTGCGACTGTTGTTCATGAGGGGTAATGTTGAGTACAACTCCTCTCACGCCTCCTAGCACTGGTTTAAGCGATAACTTTAAAGCCACACAGCTTGGGCTTGATGATCTCAAACGACTAGTAAGTAATAACACTACTGATTTGTAGTCGGGCAACTTTTTATGGCCGCCACACATCACTAAACAAACTTTAGTGCGAATGATAATAAATACTGAAAAAGTTGCTTTATGAATTCGAGCCCAGGGCATGTCAGTCTTCAATCCCACCGACCCCATACCTGTAATTAACAAACTGAAAAGTTATTTATGTAATATAATAATGTTAACATGACATGAATAATATCATACGACATGTGCATGGCATATATCAATAAGTTCAAACACTTTATGGGAAGATAATTTCTACCAATACTAAGACTAAGACATTATTTCTGTAGGTGTCACAAATTCAAATCAAATCAAATCTTTTATTCACTCAGTTCATTACAGTAATGACATCATGAGGTCATGAATATAGTATACATATCATGTAGGTGTCACATGAAACTCTATCAATTTAACTTTAAAATGTTTTATTAAATAGTATAAGTAAAAACGATATTAACTTACATCACAGAAAAACATGCTGGAGGTTTTATCTTTTGTTGGATTAAATTTGTGTTTGTACCATTTTGACGCTTTTGTTATTTTATCTTTTATATTTTAAAGGGACACAGAACAGAACAGAACATACTTTTATTGACTTGTACATTATTCACATCATCATAACACGTATACAACAATTACAAAATACATATTTAAATCACGTTTAACATACAAAGTAAATGATTAATATACAGACATATATCAGCTCTAAACAGGATGAACTGTTAAGTGTACAAACATGCGTTATGAATATTCAATGTGACATCACACATTTGAGATATGTAGCCAATTAAAAAAGAATCATATTGTTTTCAGTTTGCAATAATTCGACGAATTTAAACATACTTGGTCTATTACGATAACATTGTGCTATGTATTTCTTCCTTATATCGGAGAAACATGAACAGTTTATAATAAAATGAAACTCATCTTCAATATACTGAGTGTTACAATATTGACAAAAACGTTCATTTCTTTCAATCCTATTGATACCATACCGACCTGCATGAATTCTTGGAGAATGTGGTAAATATTGAAACTGGTTAACTCACAAACGATATCTAACAGTTAAGACATTACGCAAACCAAAATAAATTACTTAAAGAGACACACGGCAATCTCGAGTTTTACATCAAGGATTAAAAATAGCACCTCGATGTATTAATCCTTTTGTTAATGTTACTTTAAAACTGCTTGAATATAATCATATAAAAAAGTGATTTCAACTGTCTTCGCTATTCTACCAAATGCTTATATATATTACTGGTGCATTATAATCAGTAGTTAGTAATATGTAAAACAATTTACTTTGAACTATTCTACTAATCATTAGTAATGATTGCAAATATGAAAGTTATATAGAAAACTAAGGGTATGCCGCAAGTTTTAAATAAATCAAGATTGCCATGTGTCCCTTTAAAAGAAATAGTGGGAATCTCATTCCTGACAATAGCAAAGACGTAGTTCCGCAAACTGCCTACATTTGTGTGTTAAAAATAAAACTCAGCTGCATGTGAATTACCAATCACCTGACAATAGGCATAAACAGTTATTTACACTGTAAACATCCCAAATAAATACATATATTACTCACAAATCTTAAAGGTTTACATAAGCAAGCTGTCAATTAAATTGCTTACAATTTACTTGGAACGTGCTGACATTTTCGTCAAAGTATCGCAGTTTATATGCCATTTCCGCATATTCTTTAAGGCAAACAATTAACTTTTTTTCTTCTGTTCTTTCCAGAATATCTTTTCCATTATTTAAGACCATTATACAAACATACGGCCAATGAATTAATCGTCCTGCGAACAAACTTATTTAAATACTAGTAGACGATTTTCTGTGAAGTTTGTTTTCCGTAAAATACTTTAAGTTGTTTTGTTTTCTTCGAGAAACAATATAATTGTTTTCAGATAAAACGTTTATTTTTGTGAAGGCGCAGTATGAATGTAGGTCGATCACGAAGCACGTGACGATCATCCCCCGATAATCGTAGTGTCAGTAATACATCTACACTTTTTATTGCCTCTGCGCTCCCGCATTCCGCATTTTCCTCCTGTCCCCGCACATTTTCCTTGGATCCCTTGGAACTCTAGGCACTGCTTTGGTATGTGTTTGTACTGTTTTGGTATCACGTCTATGCATTTATTAGTCTTTCGTTTGTATCGACAGAACCTTTTCCGGCGTGTTGCGCATTCTGTTTCATGTATAACAAGAATGACGACTATAGTCATGAACAATATCCGTTTGGTTGTCGATGTGAGCATATCTTTTTGAGGAGCACTTAAATGCAAAAGAATAATGTAATGAACATTGTAAATGTCCTGCATTCTGACTGAATAACACATAAACAATTGATCCCTATAAAAAGTTAATACAGATTCGTATCATTACGTAGCTTTCGTGACATTGCATTGTGAACATTAAATTAAAATATTTGTTTTTATTTCGCTTCACAGCGACCAAAACAACGTCCGTTACCGGGTAATGTGAATCTTAGTCTAATCAAATTAAAATGATTATGTGGTATTTGCATTGCACTCACCGCTGCAGGTTCGAATCCCACTGGGAGCTCAACTTGTAAGTGAGAAAGTTTTGATTCTTACGGATGACAGAAAGAATACGATACTGATTCTATCCAGGAATAAGTGGGTGGTCATACATAGCGTAAAATGTGCTGAAAACTGACGTTTAACACCAAAACCAAAAAAAAAACATCTCTTGAAATAAATATGTATCTGCTATGCTATGTATATTTCCAATTCTTTGTCAATAACGTAGGAAATACTTTCAGAGATTACTTCAATTGATAACTTTATCGTGATTTAATGTAGCTATCCCGCCATCAACAGGCAAATTGTACAACCATTTCTAAACCTACTGACGATGAGGTATATATACAACTTACATATTTTGAAAATCCAAACTCAATAGACACACTATAAACGGCTTTAACCAGCCAGGCCAAACTCCAAAACTTGAGCGTCAAATTAGGAGTTACCAACTCATAATTCATTTTACGGATATTCAATCATCGGTGTTTAAGAACCCGTAAATAAGTCTATACTTTTAATCGTAACACATACATTACTATATGAACTGAATATATGGATAGAGTTTTGATAAAGTGTAAGATAAATGAAGTGTAATTTTGCCATTTTTTAGCGGGTTCGTTTCTTTAAAGATGCGGTTCTATTCTCCAAATTTTAGATAAGCATGCCTATAAAAAAAAAAGGCATTCACCTAATAAATATGTTTATTTGAACTACTAGACCACAGAAACATGCAGATGATGACACGAATAAACATTATAGAACGACTCTGGTTGATGAACCCTGTAAAACATAAGCATTGGCAAAGCTAAGTTAAACCCCCGATTTCTTTTTAAAACGGACAATTGCATCGCATTTAAAGTTTCAATATTTCTGTTTTAAATTATTTTATTATATATATTATAAAAAATATCTATCCACAACCAGCATTTCCAAATGCACACGTTCGTGCGTTACAATAAGTACCTGTTTCGAAGTGTTTCTTCTGCACTGTAGACCTTCTTCTGTAATGTTTTCAATAATCTTTGAAATTATACAGTTTCCAGGTTTGGACTTAGTCCTTATATACTCACAATTAGTGTGTGAATGGGAGTCAACAATATAAAAATAAACATTGTTTGATTGACATAAAAGCGAGTTATTGGATAATAAATCGAATGAAACAATCCAAGACGTTAAGGTGTGTAGGTGTGCGTGTGTGTGCGGGGGGAGGGGTGGGGGGAGGTGAGGGGGGGGGGGTAATTCTATCAATAATGAAACTTCGAAGAGATAACATTTTGGGTGTTATGTGTGTTATGTGTTGTTTTAGTCGTTTTTTCCGCAAGGAAAGGTATAATATAGCCAGGTACCATTCGATTAATAACAGCATATTATGCATACAATATATAGCAGAAATTCCCGAGTAGCGTTTCTTTTTTTCTTTAGTATAGCTTCGATTGCTTCACGTGATCTCTTCTTTTGTTTACGAGAGCGGTTGTAACAAGAACATAACTTGTTAGCTTCTTTAGTTGCTGTTGTATCAGTATTAGTGTGTTTTATTTTTTTCACATGATTGTTGTCAGCATGAGTGTCTTTGTCCCTATATGTTTCTGCTTGACCAGTCAGGGTATTTCTATAACTGTCGGCTTATCAGAAGAGAGAAAAGTCTGGACCGAAAAGTAAGGATTTTTTTTATCACTAAAAATACCAGTTAATATACAACGTATTTAGTTTAAAGTTTTAGTTTAGTCTGCAAAGTTGATATTTTTTTTGCTGAAACAAAAACCCCGAACAATAGGTCAAAACCATACGTGACAAGCACCATAAGAGTCTGTTGTGCATTTTACAATAATTATCCACCCTTCTATGCTTAGAATATCAGTTAAATTTGTCAATGTAAAAAAAATATATATTTATCCGAAAGCTTTGAAGTTTGGCACATTTGTTCATTATCACTACGGGGCGTCCGTGGCCGAGTGGTTAGCGTCTCTGACTTGCAATCACTTGCCCCTCACCGCTGTAGGTTCGATCCCTCAGGGGCCTAGGAATCTTTATGTGAGGAAGCTATCCAGCTGCCTTGCAGAACGTCGGTGGTTCTACCCAGGTGCCCGCCCGTGCACGAAAATTGTCCAGAGGGGCACCTGGTGGAGACCAGTGGTAGCTGGAAAGTCGCCATATGACCTTAGCTGTTGGTGCGACTATACAATGTTATATGGCAAGAACATTAACTCTATCTTGTATTTTACCTGAGTTATCTACCTTCGTGACTTAGATTTTTCAGTAAAAATTTTGAATGTACAAGCAACATAACTCTGTTATGCATTTTATAAGAATTATCCCGCTTTCCACATAGACTTTTGGTACAACTTTTGAATGTACTCCGAGAACATATTGACAGAACACTTGAAACTTGTTATATAATTATGTTCATCATCTGTGTTACAAACACCATCACGCTCATACCTTTTACCAAATATTTCCCACTTTTTCATCTTAGCTTGGTTTGCAATTCGCAATTCGGCGTTCGCACCTAAAGGTTAGCAATTCGCAATTCGGCGTTCGCACCTAAACATACATTTTCTCTCATGATATGCTTTCCTGTTTCAACAAATATTATATAATTTAATAAAGGCGTACACTACGATCACGAAAGAAGAATTTATTAGAGCCTTAAAGGATAACATGAATTAATATTAATGATTTATTCAACAGAATTGTACCCAGTGGTCGATTTTTTTCAGATCAAACTGCATCATTAACAACAGTCTATGTTGAAAGCGGGATAATTCTTATAAAATACATAACAGAGTTATGTTGCTTGTACATTCAACATTTTTACATGAATTAATATTAATGGTTTATTCAACAGAATTGTACTCAGTGGTCCATCTTTTTCAGATCAAACTGTATCATTAACAACAGTCAACTTGGACGGATCGTGTGACCCAGTTCAGTGCATATATGCACTTTGACTATAAAATTAAAAAGGTTTTATTCGCATTTAGTCTGAGATCCTTTGTTATATTAAGGAGGTTGGCTGGGAAAGGACGTAGTGATGAGATTTTTTTTAAATTCATATTTAAAGCTTCTTTGGTATCATTTAGATTCAAAATTATCAAAAAAAGGCTAGGTCACCACACTTTTTTTCCCACTAGACGTCATTGAAGAAGGCACATATTTTTAACTTCAAAATTTCACGAAAAAGAGGAAAAATATAGTCATTGAACATTTTCACAATTGTTTTCAGAACATTACGTTTATTAAAAAACAACAATTAATTTTCGATTGCATATATACATATCTTTCAAATCATACAAAAACAATTTAATACTCATTCGTCTTTTTACTTTAAAAAGCAAACATATATGGACCGTACCCCACCTACTTTTGTTTTTACCGAAAAATTAATTCAAGATAAAAAATTATGTTCTAATGATCAACTTTTTTTAAAACTTGTATATGTCAAGGTCCTATGACATTTCTTTCAAAACAAGTAAAAAAAAAGGTATAGGTCACCAGGCTTCTAATGATTTTTTATTAAAATTCTTTAAATTACACCCATTTTGGAGTTATTTTGACATTTTCAATGTAAAATACTGTACACACAATATTGACATGGAGATCGAAAATAAAATTAGCTCAGTATCTACTTTAATATATGTATTCCACTACTGAAAAACAAAAATCTGATTTATTCGATAGCAAAAGGATAAATTCTACTCAGAGCTACCCATACCCCCTATTTTATTGACAACAAAAAATGATCACAAATGGCGGAAAAAATATGAAAAAAATAATTTTGCTTAAAATTTGTTATGTTACCATCTTAAATTCTACATTATATCCATATCTACTAGAATGGAAAAAATGGAACAATTCTGTTGTCAAATAAAACTTTGATTTAAAAAATAAAATGTTTAGACTTGAAGATGTCAAAACTAGTCCAGCCAACATCCTTAAGAGACTCGACAAAATGTTCCCCTTTAGGCGTTATTAAACAAAATCAAGAACGTCCTCGAGAACACGAATTAAAATAATGAAAGAAAATGTTGACATGATGTCATACAAGCTTTATTAATGAAAGTTCTGGGAAAAGGGAAAATAATTACCAAAAATGTTAATAAAACAGCGTAGATAAGGGCATTCGATGGTTCTTCTAAATCGCATTTGATGGTTCTTCTAAATCGGATATGGACGCAGCCGTATGAGAACTATAGACGTCATAGTCCTAAAATACCATATATGGACATTTATAAATAAGGTAATAGATTATTAATAGAAAAGAAAAGACAGTCACACCAAGTTTATGAAACGTAAGCACGCTACGACGTAATAATGATCAGTTTCGGAATTTGCATTTATTTGGAGAGATTTTCTTTGATTTAGAGGAAATGTATCTCTAATAGATCTATATGGCAATTTAGAATTTTCATTGTTGCAGTATCCGTTTTAGAAAAGGGAAATTACTTTCTATACAAATTTGAATGCTAGAATTTCTTTATTTAAAGGACACATGCCAACAGTTATTAAATCTCGTGACATTACACTGCGTAATATTTTTATTTTTAAAATAGTTCAAGTCAAAGTATTTTGAGTTTAAATTAAACCCGTTGGTAACAATACCAAAGACAAAAATAAATCCAGTTTTCATTGCTCTGATAATAAATATAAAGGTTTCTAACAGCTCAGTTATTCTTCATGCCAAATAGGCTAATTTAATCTGTTGTGTCTCGAGATATATACACAATATACAGACTGTACATATACACAACCTATTGCTAGGCTAAATGTCTTCCTTATGATTGAGAGTATGCTGGCTTATTCCATTATTATAATAACAAGACAGAAGCTGACCGGGCAGAGTTCAAAATGCCTCTTCCATCTATTTATCAAACTAGGTATAAAAGTGAAACAGAAAATAAGCCTCGACCACACGGCCCGCTTCTGATTTCTTCGTTAATACGCAATGCAACACGGATCCAGTAAGACATATGCATGCTACGGTATTAGCAGGCCGAGACAGAAAATGCAGCATTCAAGGGGCACAGTCAACAAAAATCGCACATCAACAAACTCTCGTAGACATAGAAGCAAAGTATGCGATACCATAAACACAAAAGGACTGGCACTAAGGGTACCCCACTAAGAGTACCACACTAAGGGTACCACATTGGTGACGGTTTAAACAACATCGACACGGATAGTGTAGTCAGACAGGTCGTTGACGGCATACACATACTGCTAAGAGCGATGCCTGTAAAGACCAAGACATCGAAGGCCAAGGCAATCCTGAAAACAAACAGGTAAAATGGAGTGACGACGACGATAACAACGAGGATCAAAGCGGCGAGGATCAGACCAGTGCAATTCCTCTGATGAGGATAACAACATTATGTCTGTCAAAATTCGTTTTGAAATAAGGCAAAAAAGTGATTAAATATGCGTAAATGAATTATGAGTTGATAACTCTTAATTCAACGATTCAGTTTTGGCGTTTGGCCTGGCTGACATATTTATATTGTGTCTATAGAGAATGTGTAAGTTGTATATATATCTCGTCGTCAGTAGGTTTAGAAACGGTGTACACATGTTGTAAAATTCGGCTGTTATTGGCGGAATAGCTACGTTAAACTCGTTTTGTTTTATAATTTGTGTCACTTTCAACAGTTTCAGAAGTCAAAAAGTGTAAACGTTGTATGAGGTCGTCTAACAAATAATGCGAAAGAATGCATAGTTAACACATATGTATGCGCATGCATTAATCATACACATTTAACTCGAAAGAAAACTACACATTTACAAAATATTTTGGTATGCAATGTTGTACGGTTGCTTAGTAACTGACCATGAAACAACCAATTACATGGACATGGTAATTCACATGCATAAAGATTCCAAACCAATAACATTGGGGGAACATGTAGATGCTCTTTTTATATTCAGACCTTTAATTTATCTTGTGAATTCCCAACCATAGATATAGATATCTGACGTACATCTGCGAAATTCTAGACACAAATGTGGTAGTCTGAAAAAGAAGATCGCAAAATATCCACAGCACTACAGGCGTGCAACCTACAATGCAGGCGTTCTATGAAATAAAAGCAAACGCAAGATGGACATATATTCGTCGTTTTCAGAGATGCCTATTTATGTTTTACTATCATATTATTGTAATTATTGTTTAAATACACATTAAAAAGCACTCCATAATATCTAAATATCACAACTTACCTGAAAATACATAACTGAAATATATATACAAACTATCTAGCAATGAAGTGGGTAGATGTCTATTCAATGTATAAGTATACTACTTACAAATTGCAGTTATTAATAATTATAATAATAATAATAATATATCATCTTCAAAAGCCATAAGATAAACCGCTTCAAAAGGTATAATGAAAAATAACAAAAAAACAAAAAAAACAAAAAACAGCAAAGAAAAATCATGAATATCGATATCACAAAGCCTTAAAATTGCTTCATGTACATTCTCATACGAACTGTTTTACAAATTAATTCCCACAGACGACACAAGCACACATATCCATTTGTTTTTTAATGTGTTTTTAGCAATTAAAACGTAAATTGGGTTCTGAAAAAAGATGGTCCATCTTGAGTTTGTTCTTATTTCATAGCACGCCTGCATAGTAAGTTGTACGATTATATTGTCTTGCTTTTTTTGAAATACATATGCTTCAGATTACGATGTTTGTCTAGATATTCACATATTGGCAATTCACAACGTATATGTAAAGGCCTAAATATAAAAAGAATGAGCATTTCCATTTGTATGCGGAGATTTTGTTCACATCAATTACATACTGCAGAAAAGATTTCTCACACATGCGTATATCGTCGAAACCGAAATTCTGGGAATGGTCAATCTGATATGTTGGCTAGTCACTTGACATTCTTCGATTTTTAGAAAAAGGCTTTATTACAAATGTAATCGTTCATAAACTGGACCACCGGAAGTGTGTTGGCTCATTTCTAGAAAGCGTGGATCTTTTCTTAGTCTTTAAAGAGACAAACGGCAATCTAGATTGTTTATAAACTCGCATCGTTCCGTTAGTTTTTCTGCATAACTTGCATCTGTCCAATCATTAGTATCTCAAGATTGCCATTTGTCCCTTTAACTCATTTATTTTGGTTTGTTTAATGTATTAACTGTATGAGCATACAGTTGGTTACTGGTCCCCGGTTCCAACCTTCCCGGTTCCTGGTTCCTTATTCGAATTGAATCGGGAACCGGGAACTGGAAAATAGGAACTGGTTCCTGGTTCACGGTTCCTCGTTCCCGATTCGATCTCAATGAGAAATTCAATACTATCACCTTGATTTTCAAATTGCACATATCCCAGTTTCATGGAAATCGACATGCGATGTTATAAAATCGCCAAAATGAAAATAGTAGGATTTTTTTCAGAGTTATGACCCCTAAACACACGAAGAAGTCAATTGATATTCGAGCCGAATCAGGAACTGGGAACTGGTTTCTAGTTCCCGGTTCCCGATTCAAATTCAATAAGGAACTGAATTATTCCACTTTGATTTTGCAATGCAAATATCACAGTTTCATGGAAAACCGCATGCTATGTTATAAAATCGGCAAAATGAAAAAAAAAAGTATTTATTTTGTTCATAGATATAACCCCTAAATATCTATTAATATGAAACTTTACGATTTCCACATAATTTTCACATAATTTCAGCAAGCTTGAACACACACACAAGCCAGATCCCTATTGGAGCCGAATCGGGAACCGATTCGAACACAATATTCCACTTCGCAAATACGTCAGTTTCATGTAAAATGACATGCAATGTTTTAAAATCGCCAAAATGATAGTAGTAAGGATTTTTTTTCCAGATTTATGTTTCCTAAACATTTCTACTAAAATGAAACTTTACGATTTCCACATGATTCGAGCCGAATCGGGAACTGGGAACTGGGTCCTAGTTCCCGGTTCCCGATTCGAATTCAATAAGAAACTGAGTGATTCCACTTTGATTTTGCAATGCAAATATCACAGTTTCATGGAAAACAGCATGTTATGTTATAAAATCGGCAAAATGAAAAAAGTAAGTGTGTTTTTTTTCATAGTTATAACTCCTAAATTAATATTAATATGAAACTTTACGATTTTCACATAATGTCAGCATGCTTGAAACACACAGAAGCCAGTTCCCTATTCGAGCCGAACTGGTTCCTAGTTCCCGGTTCCCGATTCGAATCCAACAAGAAACTGAACTATTCCACTTTGATGCAATGCAAATATCACAGTTTCATGGAAAACCGCATGCTATGTTATAAAATCGGCAAAAAAAAAGTTTGTTTGTTTTTTCATAGTTATAACTCATAAATTAATAATAATATGGAACTTTAGATTTCCACATAATTTCAGCAAGCTTGAAACACACAGATGACAGTTCCCTATTCGAGCCGAATTGGGAACTGGTTCCTAGTTCCCGGTTCCCGATTCGAATCAAATAACGAACTGAACGATCCCACTTTGATTTTGCAATGCAAATATCACAGTTCATGGAAAAAACCACATGCTATGTTTTAAAATCGGCAAAATGAAAAAAAGTTTTTTTATAGATATTACTCCTAAATATTTATTAATATGAAACTTTATGATTTCCACATAATTTCAACAAGTTTGAACACACACTGAAGCCAGTTCCCTATTCGAGCCGAATCGGAAACCGGGAACTGGTTCCCGGTTCACGGTTCCCGATTCGAACTCAATAACGAACTGAACTGAACTGAACTTTGCAAATATGACAGTTTCATTTAAAATGGCATGCAATGTTTTAAAATCACCAAAATTAAAAAAGTAGGATTTTTTTCTTCACAGTTTTGTCTCCTAAATATATCTACTAATATGAAACTTTACGATTTTCACATAATTCCAGCAGGCTTGAACGCACACAGAAGCCAAATCGGGAACTTAGTTCCCGGTTCCCGATTTGAATCCAATAAGGAACTGAACGATTCCACTTGGATTTTGCAATGCAAATATCACAGTTTCATGGAAAACCGCATGCGATGTCATCAAATCTGCAAAATGAAAAAAGTAGGGGTTTTTTTCTTCATAGTTATGTCCTAAATTAATGATAATATGGAACTTTACGATTTCCACAAAATGTCAACAGCTTGAACACAACAGAAGCCAGTTGCCTTTTCGAGCCGAACCTGGAGCCGGGAACTGGTTCCTGGTTCCCGGTTTCCGATTTGAACCCAGTATTGAACTGAACGATTCCACTTTGCAAATGTGACAGTTTCATGGAAAATGGCATGCAATGTTATAAAATAGCCCAAATGAAAAAGTCGGATTTTTTTCATAGTTATAACTCCTAAATATCTATTAATATGAAACTTTACGACTTCCACATAATTTCAGCAGAAACACACAAAAGCCTGTTCCCTATTCGAGCCGAATCGGGAACCGGGAACTGGTTCCTGGTTCCCAGTTCCAGATTCGAACCCAATAACGAAATGAACGATTCCACTTGGCAAATATGACAGTTTCATGGAAAATTACATGCAATGTTATAACATCGCCAAAATGAAACAAGTAAGATTTCTTTTAGATTTATGACTCCTAAATGTATCTACTAATATGAAACTTTACGATTTCCACATAATTCCAACAGGCTTGAAACACACAGAAGCCAGTTCCCTATTCCAGCCGAATCGGAAACCGGGAACTGGTTCCGGTTCATCGGGAACTGAACGATTCCACTTTGATTTTAAAATCCAAATGTCCCAGTTTCATAGAAAACGACATGCGATGTTAAAAAAACATGAAAACATGCGCATCTTGGCTCCAGAGAAAATTAAAAGCAACAATTATCAGTATGACATTAATGTAATAAATGGTGTTTTGCGTTATTCGGAATTTGACATCGTTTTATGGCTAAAATAAAAAAGAATCACCAGATCATCTTAAACAAATGGTTACTCAATGTTTCTTGGTAAAAAAAACATTACTATGTTGGATTTGAAACAAATCATTTTTTTCCTGACATTCCAGCTCCTTATTCGGAATTTGACATTGTTCTATGGCTACATGTCCCTTTAAATTAACTTTGTTTTTCACCAGATCATCTTTAAAAAATGGTTACCCGATGTTTCTTGGTAAAAAAATATTACTGTGTTGGATTTAAACAAAATCTATTTTTTCTTGACAATCAAGATGAAAACTGAAAATTGTATTTCGTTATACGAAAGCACGTTTAAAGTCAAATTGATCCCGGATTAATATACTGAGATGCTTTGTTCAATGCTTGATAAACACATCAAGATTGCCGTATGTCCCTTTAAGGTCCAATTCTGCTTTAAACGGCTTTTCCTGAAACAGCTTGATCAATTTTTACACATGGATGAACCTTAATGTTCATGTTTTTTCAAAGCTGTTTAGATCAACGCGACGTCCAAGATGGCAACCGTTATTATAAAAGGTCGAAACATTAAACTATATCATCAAGAACAAGTGAATTAGACTATTTTTTCTTTATTAATGATCGCAAAGCCTTAGACTTGTCAAGTTTTTTTTCAAATGAAGTCACCGGGGTCAAACATGGCTTCGTCCCGAGATTCCAAAATCTGTTTATAGAGAGTTTGAATGTTTTACATAGACATAAACGGAAACACGTGAACAATCTGCTTCTCTGAAACTACAAAGCATATACCTCTCATATATTGAATGTTTGTTCAAAAGGTGATGCTAGAGTCAAATCGGGCCCCTACCTTGGGTGTACAGTTGTTCATACAGTTGTATAGAATATCTTACACACTCTTCTACTCTGACACTAAAACGCTAGAGGTCTGATATATGAATGTAGCATAAGCCCATGATCCTCTACCAAGTATGTTCAGATGGTGACCCTGGGGTCACAGATGGTCCCGCCACATATGTCACATATTTTACTTAGACTTATATAGGGAAACAATTTAAATTGTCATTGTCTGAAAACACAAGGCAACCAGCTCTTTGTCTATTGAATGTAGCTTATAGTCCTCCACCAAGTTTTTTTCCTCAAAAGGTCCCCCCAGCCGGTGGTGGGGTGATAAGAATCAACCGACTGCTCGTTACTTAGCAGAGGGGTAGGACCCCCCCCCCCCCCGAAATGTAACCCACCTGTTGACCGTGGGTGGCGACCCGTGTCGTTGGAGAAGGGAGTCATGGTGGTTGAGTGGCGTGGAGATCTGATAGTTATCTCCACGTTGCAACACACCACTTTGGTCCGGACTTCAACTAGACGGGAGGTCAGATTTGGCCCGATCTGATCAATCGGTTTGTCACGCCAGCTATAAGAGATCCGACCTTATTATTCAGACAGTACCAGTACACTGTATCTTACTTACTTTTTATATTGTTCTACTTTAAACATTATATAGATAGGGTCTTTTATGGCGGTGGCGCACGGGTTAATCATGTATTTCAAAACGCTATATGGCTATACTTGTGCCACTTTTTAAGCGGAACATAAGTGCGGCTCTTTGACTTTTTAGTTGAGGGGTTATGTCCGCTGGGTGGTATGGGGGGTCTGATGCGTTAGCTTTATATGAGTATACCTTCTACGTATTCTTGGCATTTTGACTGTTGGATATCCACAGCAAAATGTCCCCTTGTTGGACTCCGAGGTGGGTGAGAAGCGTGGAAGATGAATTCTTAACGCCCATCATGGCATCACAAAACGCACAAACTACAAACAAACGCAAAAAAACAGAACATGAATCTGATACTGAGGAACCAGTGATCAACAAGTCCTTTCCTCGTTTTCTCATCATCGAATCGGAAGACGGGGAAAGGCCTGTTGCAGATATATCACCTTTTATTATCGAGAAAACTGTCCATTCCATTGCTGGACATGTCAAACAAATTAAAAAATTAAAGAACAAAACTCTTCTTATTGAAACAGAAAAAAAATCTCATTCGGATAATTTACTTACTATTAAACACATTTTAAACACAAAAGTCAAATGCTACCCTCACTCCTCTTTGAACATCTCCAAAGGCGTCATCAGGTGCCCGGATCTCTCCGGAGTACCTGAAGACGAAATTATTCACGAGCTTGCGCCACAGTTGGTAACTGCGGCTCGTCGAATAACCATAAAGAGGAATGACAAAATTATCAGTACAAATACTATCATCCTCACATTTTCAACACCCGTCTTACCAAAAACAATAAAGGTGGCATATCTGCAATTGCATGTTGACGCCTACATTCCAAACCCGTTACGTTGCTACAACTGCCAAGGCTTTGGGCACCACAACTCCAGGTGTACTAAAGAAGAACGTTGTGGTAAATGTGGCGAGTCTGCATTCAAGCATAACGAAACAGATTGTCCTAACGACCTCAAATGTACCAACTGCGATCTGGGACATCACGCAAATTCAAAATCATGTGAAAAATTTAAAAAAGAAAAAGAAATCATAACAGTTAAATATACACAAAACATTCTCTTTCCAGAAGCACGGAAATTGATAGAAGAAAAATATAAAATGTCAAGTCCAACCTCTTACGCATCTATTCTCAAAACAAAAGCAACACACACAGAATGCAGGGATGCAGGTACTCAATACGAACCACAGTCAGAAATTCAAAATACAAAGAATACTTCCTCAGTATCAAATCCAAACAAAAGTCAACAACTTAACAAACACAAATTAAACTTTTCATCTAATCAAACTTTTTCATTTAAACCAAACACAAAATCGGCAAGCTCTGGCAATGTCAAGAGCATGCCAATTTCTCAGAATTGGAAAGGGGGTTCTTCAAAGACTGTGAAGTCTAGTAGTTCCCCAGTCGTGAGGACTAATACTTCCTCGGTTGGAAGGCCTAGTGCTGCTCCAACTAAGGAAGTTGGAAAGCCTAGTGCTTCTCCAACTAGGGAGCACAAGGAGCAGCCAAAGGTGTCTAACGGCCCTATTGAGCTGCATAACAAATTCGAACAGCTCATGGACATTTCAGAGCCGGCAGCTGCACTGCCACTTCCATCCTCGCATGAAAAGTTAGTTGAGGTGCCACTTCAGCTGACTTCTTCCAGGGAGGAGGATTCATCAGTGGAGATGTCGCTGCTTGAGTCTCCTAAGACCTCTCCTAAATCTAAGGCCAAAACTAAAAATAAAATTAAAAGTCGCCTTAACGCTCAATAATGGGTAAAACTAATAAGATCATTCAATGGAATTGTCGAGGTTTGAAACCAAATTATGATGAAATCAGCTTAATTTTAAATGAACACAACCCTATTGCCTTTTGTCTTCAAGAAACATTCTTGAAGACAAGTGATAAGGTATCTTTTAAACAATACTCACTATACAATCATATTTGTGATACCGGGGACAAGGCGACTGGTGGAGTTTCGATAATCGTTAATCGAAACATTCCTCACAGACCAGTTGCGTTGAAAACAAATTTGCAAGCTATTGCGGTCAGTGTTACTATGCACAGAGTCATAACAATATGTTCCTTATATTTACCACCTAGTTC
This sequence comes from Cyrtodaria siliqua, assembly GCA_037043455.1. Taxonomy (NCBI): domain Eukaryota; kingdom Metazoa; phylum Mollusca; class Bivalvia; order Adapedonta; family Hiatellidae; genus Cyrtodaria; species Cyrtodaria siliqua. The sequence continues at coordinate 61,208 of JAWPHD010005190.1, forward strand.
TTCACTAGACCCTAAAGATCTCAATCACCTAGTTGCACAATTGCCATCACCTTTTATACTCTTGGGCGATTTTAATGCACACAACTACATCTGGGGTTGTAAAGATATAAACGATAAAGAAAAAAAAATTGAGGATTTCTTAGCCAGAAACAATTTATGTATTTTTAATAACAAGTCACATACTTATTTACATCCTGCTACAGACTCTCATTCTTCCATTGATTTAACAATATGCGATCCAACGCTTTTGATGGATTTTTCGTGGAGTGTTGGAGACGACCTCTGTGGAAGTGACCACTTCCCCATATTTATTGAAAATATCGGCCCTCCACTTCTCGAAAACATGCAACGATGGAAACTTCGCAAAGCTGATTGGACTACGTTTCAATCTCTTTGCGAGGAACAATTAAAGCCTTCCGTTTTCGAGGATGTCGAAGACGCAACTGCTCTTTTTACCAAAACTCTTCACGATATAGCTGATCAAACCATTCCAAAAACCTCGGCAAATCCTAAACGCCCACATAAACCATGGTACGACGATGACTGCAAAAAGGCAGTCAGCGATCGTAAAGCTGCATTAAATAATTTTAACTTGCGGCCAACTCAAACAAATTTAGATAACTTTAGAGTTTTTCGTGCGAAAGCCCGTCGTACTATTAAGGATAGCAAGAGGAAATCCTGGAGATCTTACGTCTCTAGGCTGAATTCTCGCTCATCTCTTAAGAAGACATGGGACATGGTCCGGAAAATAAGTGGTAAAGGTAATTCTAGTTCTGTAAATCATCTTAAAACAGATAATGGTGATATAACATCTGTCAAGGATATTACAAACACTTTGGCAGAAACTTTTTCAAAAAATTCTTCTTCTGAAAATTGTCAACCAAATTTTCTGAAAAATAAGAAACAAAAAGAACAGAAGAAGCTGAACTTCAAGTCGAAAAACTTGGAAAAATACAATAAACTATTCACTCTCAAAGAACTTCGAGAGTCCCTTAAAAAGGCTCATGATACATCAGCTGGTCCTGATGATATCCATTATCAATTACTAAAACATTTACCTGAATCCTGTCTCTCTACCCTTCTTAATATATTTAATAAGGTTTGGGTGACGGGAAACTTCCACGATTCTTGGGGGGAAGCAATCGTTATTCCAGTCCCCAAACCAGGAAAGGATCATACGGACCCAATAAAGTATCGCCCAATCGCTTTAACGAGTTGTATATGTAAAACCATGGAACGAATGATTAATGAGAGACTCGTTTGGTACCTGGAGTCCAACAAACTGATAACAAAGTATCAAAGCGGATTCCGGCGCCAACGAGGCACAACAGACAATCTCATACGATTTGAATCGTTTATTAGGGAAGCTTTCATAAAAAAAGAACATTTAGTCGCTGTATTTTTTGACTTGGAGAAAGCTTATGATACTGCATGGAAGTACGGTATTATGAATGATCTACATGACATTGGTCTTATGGGCCGATTACCCATTTTTATAGAAAAGTTCTTAGATGATAGACAGTTTCGTGTCCGAATGGGTTCAACCCTCTCTGATATTCATGAACAGGAGATGGGTGTTCCACATGGCAGCATACTATCTGTCACACTTTTTAATATAAAGATTAACAGTATAGTAAAATGCATCAATCCAGGTGTGGATTGTTCTCTATATGTTGACGACTTTGTTATATGTTATCGTGCAAAAAACATGAATACTATCGAGAGACAATTACAACAATGTCTCAATAAACTTCAGACCTGGTCTGATGAAAATGGTTTTAAATTTTCTAAATCTAAAACTAATTGTATGCACTTTTGTCAACTTCGTAAACATCATGAAGACCCTCATCTAACACTGGATGGGTCACCAATACCAGTAGTGGATGAGACAAAATTCCTTGGTCTTATTTTCGACCGTAAATTAACGTTTATACCACACCTTAAATACTTGAAGGCCAAATGCCTTAAAGCTCTTAACTTACTTAAAGTTGTTGCAAACACTAATTGGGGAGCAGATCGAAAAGTCCTCTTGCGACTTTACAGATCTCTTATCAGATCCAAGCTGGACTACGGCTCAATAGTATATGGATCGACTCGCAAGTCGTACTTGCAGATGCTTGACCCTATACATAATCAAGGATTACGACTCGCCTTAGGTGCCTTTCGTACATCACCAGCCGAAAGTCTATATGTTAAAGCCAATGAACCATCACTGTCTCATAGACGAGACAAATTAGCTCTTCAATACGCCATTAAATTAAAGTCTAACCCTTCAAACCCAACTTTCGATAATGTTTTTAATCCTAGTTGTGAACCTCTTTTTGATCGAAAACCGAAGGCCATTCGACCTTTTGGTCTTCGGATTAAACCAAAATTAAGAGACACTGAAATCGACCTAAATTTGATTGCCAAGTACAAAGTACCACAAATTCCACCGTGGACTTTGGAAACTCCAACAATTATTTTTGATCTTTGTAATAATAACAAATCCAGTACAGACCCTTCTGTCTTTCAGAGCAAATTTAATGAAATTATATCGAAATACAGTGACTTTCAACATATCTACACAGATGGCTCTAAGGATGGAGATAAGGTAGCTGCAGCAGCTGTTCACAAACACAGCATAAAGAGCCGCCTGCCTGACAAGGCCTCTATCTTTTCAGCTGAACTTAAAGCAATTGAACTTGCCTTAAATTATATTCAGGAATCTGATGATGACCATTTTGTAATCTTTTCTGATTCCCTTTCATCTCTTCAAGCACTGGGTAATATGAAACATGATAACCCAGTTGTGCTTCAACTTTTAGAAAAGTACAATTCTCTTATAATTGATAATGTTATTATTTTCTGCTGACTTCCAAGCCATGTAGGAATACGTGGTAATGATAGAGCTGATAGTGCTGCCAAGGCAGCATTAGATTTACATATATCTAATACCAAATTACCTTATACTGATTTTAAAAGCTGTATCAACACATATATTCGTAACTCTTGGCAAGCCACTTGGGATTTGTCAGTTAACAATAAACTCCATTCAATTAAACCATTACTCGGAGAATGGCGCTCTTCTAGTAGACCCATTCGTCGAGAGGAAGTTGTCCTAGCTCGGTGCAGAATAGGGCATACACGTTATACTCATTCATATTTATTACAAGGTGAGCCATTACCAGAATGTATACCCTGCTGTGCACCGTTAACGGTCAATCACATATTGCTGGAATGTGTAGACTTTGATCATATGCGTCAAAGGTACTACAATGTTAATACTATGACCGAGTTATTTAATACTATAGATTTTAGTCTAGTTTTAGATTTCCTTAAGGAAATCAGACTTTATAAATCAGTATAATATGTTCTTGTATATTTTTTTTTTTTTTTTTTTTTTTTTTTTTTTTTTTTTTTTTTTTTTATATACCCGTTTTCGGGCATTCGTTGATTTACATATATAGTTTATATTACTACTATATCATCCCTTATTTTTTAATAGTTTTATCCTGATATATTTACATTAATTTTTAATTAATACTTCATTTATTCATATTTTGTCAGTTTTTGCGCACAATATGACCTATTTATGTGTCGACGTGCCGTAAAACACCATTCATTCATTCATTCATTCATTCAAAAGGTGGCCATGGGGTCAAATATGATCCACCCCGGGAGTCACAAAAAGTTATACAGGGAAATAGTTTTAAAACAAATCTTCCCTAAAAGTAAAAGAGCTAAAGGACTAATACTTTGCATGTACCAGAGTAACATGGGGTACAATTATTCCCCGCCCCAGGTGTCACATGTTCCACATAGACTTACATAGGGAAAAGCTTTAAAAAAAAATGTCTGAAACCACAAGGAACGTAGGTCTCATATATTGCGTCCAGCAAAAGCTTAATGTGGTGCTCTAACAAGATTCTTCTATTGGTCACACCTAGTTCAGCATTTGAACGTTGTTACAGTCGACATCTCCGACTGACTGTACAACTGTTGTGTGGAGGAAGGCACGAACGATAACTCTACGTCACGTGACGGGACTAGGTCACACCGTGGTCAAAACGAGCCCAACTCCGCGGGTCACAGGTTTACATAGTGTTATATAGGAAAGTATTGTTAAAAAATCTTCGCATATAGTTCTATACCATTATTCTAATGGTACAGACATTCCTTTGCGCTTGTAGTTCATACCACAATCGTGTATACTGCCTACAGAGCATTCCTTTCCTATATATAAAACCATCTACTAAGGTGAGCGGCCTGAAAATGGGCTCTTGTCTTTTTATTTTGCACATTATTCTTTTATATATGTTTATATGCCAGAGATATTTGCTTTTCTAAATCAAAGTCGTCTTGTTCAGTTCCATAGTAGGTTTTAATAAAGCAGCGGAAATCAGGAATAAGTTTCCTGTTCCGTATTCCATGCGAATAAGGAACTTATTGTGTTAAATAAATAAACAATTGTATGGTATAGTAATTAACCGTATTAATAAAATAATTAAAGACAGAAATCTCAATAAAATATTGTTTTATTCATTTTATTACATCGCAATGTACTTTTGAATTAAACTGTAATATGTACATTAGAAGACAGGATCTGTGAACCAGTTCAAGGTTCCTTATTCTGCGCGAATAAGGAACCTTATTCTGCGCGAATAAGGAACCGGCTTCTGTATTACATCGCATGTTCTTTTCCATCAAACCGGGAATCAAAATCAAAGTGCAATTGTTCAGTTCTTTATTGTTTCGAATCGGGAACCGGGACCTAGGAACCACTTTCCGGTTTCCGATTTGGTACGAATAAGGAAATGGAATGTTGTATTGCTTGTGTAGCATGGCAGACACTTAGGGATCATTATGTCCGTCGTCCGTTATCGTCCGTCGTCGTTCGTCGGTCCGCTACACTTTAACCTGCAACCTAACCTTGGACACAACTTGAAAAGTATTTGACCTATGATCATGGAACTTCACACACGTCTTTATCTTAACCCAGTGAATGTTGTTACTCATGCCCAGTAACTCTGACTTTCATTTTGGTAGTGTTAAGCCCCTTTCATTAAGCTTTAACCTGCAATCTAACCAAGCTCGTAACTGGCCATGACTTAAATATTTGGCATATGCCCACGGCAGGCGACGCCAATGTTCAAGCCTGCTGAAATTATGTGGAAATAGTTTCATATCAATAGATATTTAGGAGACATAACTCTGGACTACTTTTTTCATTTTGGCGATTTTATAACATTGCACGTCATTTTCCATGTTGCAGTGGAATCGTTCAGTTCGTTATTGGGTTACAATCGGGAACTGGCTTTTGTGTGTGTTCAAGTCTGCTGAAATTATACGGAAATCGTAAAGTTTCATATTATTATTAATTTATGAGCTATAACTATGGGAAAAAAACTACTTTTCTCATTTTGTCGATTTTATAACATAGCATGCGGTTTTCCATGTAACTCTGATATTTGCATTGCAAAATCAAAGTTGAATCGATCAGTTCCCGATTCGATTCGAATCCGGAACCAGTTCCCGGTTTCTGATTCGGCTCGTGTGTATTCAAGAGTGCTAAAATTATGTGGAAATCGTAAAGTTTCATATTAATTGATATTTAGGAGACATAAGACTGGACTACTTTTTTCATTTTGGCGATTTTATAACATTGCACGTCATTATCCATGAAACTGTCATATTTGCAAAGTGGAATCGGTCAGTTCGTATTGGGTTCGAATCAGGAACCGGGAACTAGGAACCAGTTCCCGCTTCTCGATTCGCCTCGAATAGGGAACTGGCTTCTGTGTGTGTTCAAGCCTGCTGAAATTATGCAGAAATCGTAAAGTTTCATATTAATAGATAATTAGGAGTTAAAACTAAGAAAAAAACGCTACTTTTTTCATTTTGTCGATTTTATAAAATAGCATGCGGTTTTCCATGAAACTCTGATCTTTGCATTGCAAAATCAAAGTGGAATCGATCAGTTCCCGATTCGATTCGAATCCGGAACCGTTCCCGGTTCCTGATTCGGCTCGAATAGGGAGCTAGCTGGCTTCTGTGTGTGTTCAAGAGTGCTGAAATTATGTGGATATCGTAAAGTTTCATATTAATAGATATTTAGGAGTTATATCTATGGGGGAAAAAACCAAACTTTGGTATATTCGAATCGGAAACCGGGAACCGGAAAACAGTTCCCTGTTTTATCGATTCGGCTCGTTCAGTTCCCGATGAACCGGAACCAGTTCCCGTGGCTTCTGTGTGTGTTCAAGCCTGCTGGAATTATGTGGAAATCGTAAAGTTTCATATTAGTAGATACTTTAGGGGTCATAACTCCTATATAAATAATATCCTATTTTTTCTTTTTGGCGATTTTATAACATCGCATGTCGATTTCCATTGAACTGGGATATGTGCAATATGAAAATCAAGGTGATAGTATTCAATTTCTCATTGAGTTCGAATCGGGAACGAGAAACCGGGAATCAGGAATCAATTCCCAGTTCCAGATTCAATTCGAATAAGGAACCGGGAACCGGGAACCAGGAACCAACTTTATGCTCATATTAACTGTTAGATATCGTTTGTGAGTTAACCAGTTTCAATATTTACAACGTTTAATATTATAACAAAACGAAAATCGTAAACACTGGATGATTGACGAGGGGTATCCAATGAGTAATGGGAACGAATTCATATGTATAACACACAAAAGTAATCATAGAAATTTGACTCAAATCAAAATAAACAATGACAAAATAGTATGGTTTGTAATGTGCGGTTAGTTAGCAACTGAATAATGATGCAATAAGACATGCATGTCCACGTTAATGCATTTATCACCGTTTTTCCCACCAGCACACTCAATGAACTTCAAATTAGACGTATTCCAGCCGAAGACACAATTTCGATAGAATGTGAAATTTTTAACAAGTTATTTTTAGTTTAAGATATGTTCTAATTTCTTGTCAGTAATGAAGGACTCTGGTTACCCATCCTTATGACAACGCTGTATGCCTAATGCCCATCTAATCCCATGAGTAAAGCTTCTTAGCAATATCTTAAGTCAAAATTTATCATTTTTAAACACCTTTTTCTATCGTTTTAAGGCATCTTCTTTATATTTGTAATAATGCTATGGACTAATAAAACCCACAGCTAAACATTTATCTTAAAATAAATTCTCTTTAGTATCGATGAGAGGTTAATAAGGATATTTGAAAATATGTAAAAAAAAAAATCTTCAATTTTGACTTATAGAGTTATATTTTCTACTAATAACTACTGAAAATGGGATCCCTTGGAACCAACAGACACAAACAAGAGATACAAGTAGCAAACTCGGTTTTATTGCGTCTGTTCATGAGAGGTAATGTTGAGTGCAACATCTCTCAGGCTTCCTAGCACAGGTTTAAGCGATATTCTACTTTAAAGCCACACTGCTTGGGCTTGAAGATCTCAAACGACCAGCAAGTAAGAACACTACTGATTTGTAGTCGGGGCAACTTTTTATGGCCGCCACACATCACTAAACAAACGTTAGTGCGAATGATAATAAATACTGAAAAAGTTGCTTTATGAATTCATGCCCAGGGCATGTCAGCCTTCAATCCCACCCCAAATACCCGTAATAACAAACTGAAAAGTTATTTATGTAATATAATAATGGTAACATGACATGAATAATATCATACGACATGTGTATGGCATATATCAATAAGTTCAAACACTTTATGGGAATATAATTTCTACTAAGACTAAGACATTATTTCTGTAGGTGTCACATGAAACACTATCAATTTAACTTTAAAATGTTTTATTAAATAGTGTAAGTAAAAACGATATTAACTTACATCACAGAAAAACATGCTGGAGTTTTTTTTCTTTCTTTGGATTAAATTTGTGTTTGTACCATGTTGACGCTTTTGTTATTTTATCTTTTATATTTTAAAGGGACGCGGAACAGAACAGAACATACTTTTATTGACTTGTACATTCAGCACATCATCCTAACACGTATACAACAATTACAAAATACATATTTAAATCACGTTTAACATACAAAGTATATGATTAATATACAGACATATATCAGCTCTAAACAGGATGAACTGTTAAGTGTACAAACATACGTTATAAATATTCTATGTGACATCGCACATTTGAGATATGTAGCCAATTTAAAAAGAATCATATTGTTTTCAGTTTGCAATAATTCGACGAATTTAAACATACTTGGTCTATAACGATAACATTGTGCTATGTATTTCTTCCTTATATCGGAGAAACATGGACATTTTATAATAAAATGAAACTCATCTTCAATATATTGAGTATTACAATATTGACAAAAACGTTAATTTCTTTCAATCCTATTGATACCATACCGACCTGCTTGAATTCTTGGAGAATGTGGTAAATATTGAAACTGGTTAACTCACAAACGATATAACAGTTAAGACATTACGCAAACCAAAATAAATGACTTAAAGGGACACACGGCAATCTCGAGTTTTACATCAAGCATTGAAAATAGCACCTCGATGCATTAATCCTTTTGTAAATGTTACTTTAAAACTGCTTGCATATAATCATATAAAAAAGAGATTTCAACTGTCTTCGCTAGTCTACCAGATGTTTATATATATTATTTGTGCATTATAATCAGTAGTTAGTAATATGTAAAACAATTTACTTTGAACTATTCTAATAATTATTAGTAATGATTGAAAATATGAAAGTTATATAGAAAACTAAGGGTATGCCGCAAGTTTTAAATAAATCATGATTGTCATGTGTCCCTTTAAAAGAAATAGTGGGAATCTCATTCCTGACAATAGCAAAGACGTAGTTCCGCAAACTGCCTACGTTTGTATGTTAAAAATAAAACTCATCTCCATGTGAACTATCAATCACCTGACAGTAGGCATAAACAGTTATTTACACTGTAAACATCCCAAATAAATACATATATTACTCACAAATCTTAAAGGTTTACATAAGCAAGCTGTCAATTAAATTGCTTACAATTTACTTGGAATGTGCTGACATTTTCTCATTTAAAATGAGTTTCGTCAAAGTATCGCAGTTTATATGCCATTTCCACATATTTTTTAAGGCAAACAATTAACTTTTTTTTTCTTTTCTTTCCGAAATATCTTTTCCATAATTAAAGACCATTATACAAACATACGCCTAATGAATTAATCGTCCTGCGACCAAACTTATTTAAATACTAGTAGACGATTTTCTGTGAAGTTTGTTTTGTTTTCTTCGAGAAACAATATAATTGTATTCAGATAAAACGTTTATTTTTGTGAAGGCGTAGTAGGAATGTAGGTCGATCACGAAGCACGTGACGATCATCCCCCGACAATCGTAGTGTCAGAAATACATCTACACTTTTTATTGCCTCTGCGCCCCCGCATTCCGCATTTTCCTCCTGTCCCCGCACATTTTCCTTGGATCCCTTGGAACTTTAGGCACTGCTTTGGTATGTGTTTGTACTGTTTTGGTATCACGTCTATGCATTCATTAGTCTTTCGTTTGTATCGACATAACCTTTTCCGACGTGTTGCACATTCTGTTTCATGTATAACAAGAATGACGACTATAGTCATGAACAATATCAGCTTGGTTGTCGATGTGAGCATATCTTTTTGAGGAGCACTGAAATGCGAAAGAATAATGTAATGAACATTGTAAATGTCGTGCATTCTGATTGAATAACACATAAAACAATTGATCCCTATAAAATGTTAATAAAGACTCGTATCTTTGTGAACATCACAATAAAATATTTGTTTTTATTTCGCTTCACAGCGACCAAAACAACGTTCGTTACCGGGTGATGTGAGTCTTAGTCGAATCAAATTAAAATTATTATGTTTTATTTGCAATGCTCTCACCGCTGCAGGTTCGAATCCCACTGGGAGTTCAACTTGTAGGTGAGAAAGTTTCGATTCTTACGGATGACGGGAAGAATACGATACCGATTCTACCTAGGAATAAGTGGGTGGTCATACATAGCCTAAAATGTGCTGAAAACTTTATTGTGATTTTCAGTCTCTGTGGTTCGATCTTAATGTAGCTATCCCGCTATCAACAGACAAATTGTACAACATATGTAAACCGTTTCTTAACCTACTGACGACGAGGTATATATACAACTTACATATTTTTTGAAAATCGAAACACAATAGACACACTATAAACGGCTTTAACCAGCCAGGCCAAACCCCTAAACTGGAGCGTCAAGTTAGATTTACCAACTCATAATTTATTTTACGCATATTCGTCACCGGTATTTAAGAACCCGTAAATAAGTCTATACTTTTAATCGTAACACATGCATTACTATAAGAACTGAATATATGGATAGAGTTTTGATAAAGTGTAAGCTAAATGTTGTTTAATTTTGTCATGTTTTAGCGGGTTCGTTTATTTAAGATGAGGTTCTGTTCTCCAAATTTTAGATACACATGCCTATATAAAAGGCATTCACCTAATAAATATGTTGAAATACTAGACCACAGAAACATGCAGATGGTGACATGAATAACAATTATAGAACGACTCTAGTTGATGAACCCTGTAAAACATAAGCATTGGCAAAGCTAAGTTAAACCCCCGATTTCTTTTTAAAACGGACAATTGCATCGCCTTTAAAGTTTCAATATTGATGTTTTAAATTATTTTATTATATATATTGTAAAAATATCTATCCACAACAAGCATTTCCAAATGCACAAGTTCGTGCGTTACAGTAATCGGCTCACAAGTGTACCTGTTTCGAAGTGTTTCTTCTGCACTGTAGACCTTCTTCTGTAATGTTTTCAATAATCTTTGAAATAATACTGGTCCTTATATACTCACAATTAGTGTGTGAATGGGAGTCAAAAATATAAAAATAAACATTGTTTGAATGACATAAAAGGGAGTTATTGGATAATAAATCGAATGAAACAATCGAACATCGTTCATCAAACAGATTATAATGGACCGCTAAATTACAATGGGTTTCAATTGCAACCGGAAATATTATATATATACTAAAGGAAAAAAGAAACGCAACTCATGAATTTCCGCTATATAATTTATATACTTCACATTTAATACTATGTAATATTCCAGAATAATCCCAAGACATTTTGTAAAAAAAAAACGTGAGTGGGGTTGGGGGAGGGGGGAGGGGGTGGAATTTGAGCCGTTTCAATACTGTATTCAATGTAAAGCGATTGCAAAATATCACATACTAAGTTTGCTCACCTGATTGAGCCAAACACGTATTCTATCAATAATGAAACTTCGAAGAGATAACATTTAGGGTGTTATGTGTTGTTTTAGTAGTTTTTTTCAGTAAGGAAAGGTCTAATATAGCCACGTGCCATTCGATTAATAACAGCATATTATGCATACAATATATAGCAGAAATTCCCGAGTAGCGTTTCTTTTTTCCTTTAGTATAGCTTCGATTGCTTCACGTGATCTCTCTTGAACGATCACATGACTTCTGATCACATGACTTTTTACGAGCGTGGTTGTAACAAGGACATAACTTGTTACAAGGAATAACTTGTTAGCTTCTTCAGTTGCTGTTTTATCAGTATAAGTGCGTTTTATTTTTTTCACATGACTGTTGTCAGCATCCGTATGAGTGTCTTTGATCCTATATGTTTCTGCTTGACCAGTAAGGGTATTTCTATAACTGTCGGCTTATCAGAGGAGAGAAAAGTGTGGACCGCAGAAGTAGTTAACAGGAATACAATTGTCTCTTAAACCAACCGATCATTGATGCGCAGAAGATATATATTTTATAGGTTATTTTTATTTTTCCATTTTAAAAGCTATATATAACAAAGCATCACATTGATTTTCCCGTGAAGAAGTACAGGGAGTTTTATTTTTTTAGAAGATAATAAAAATCTCAGACGTGGACTTTTCATAATTATTAGACGTAAAAATCAGCAGTTTTGAAACGGGTATATAAAATGTCTATTGTTTGGGGCGTTCGTTTCAGCCAAAGGCTTTTCAGCAATAACATAAATAATTTTATTAATACGTACATTAATTATATATAATTGGAACTGGCATTTTTAGTGGTAAATAAAAAATATCTTAGTTTTGAAAAACGGTTAGGAAATAAATATGTTACATCCAAAATGCTTTTAATTGGGGGTTTTCCCATGTAAATAAAACTCCTTGTTGCTGGGACAGCGGAAAAATAAGAAAATTCAAATAACTTCAGTAAGCCTAAGTAGTTTGCTATAAAACTTAGTTTACATTTTCCCAACACATTAAACAATTTGTTTTTGGATAACATTCTGAAAAAAGTGTTGTTGTTTTGTTATTTTGTGGGGTTTTTTTTATGTAGCAGAATTTGGCATTGAAAATGCACTATCAAAAACAAAGTATTTTGAAAAGTAAGGATTTTTTTTTTATCACTGAAAATACCAGTTAATATACAACATATTTAGTTTAATGTTAAATTTTGTCTTCAAAGCTGCTTTTTTTTTTGCTGAAACAAAAAACCCGAACAACAGGTCAAAACCATACGTGACAAGCACCATAAGAGTGTGTTGTGCATTTTACAATAATTATCCACCCTTCTATGCTTAGAATATCAGTTAAATTTGTCAATGTAAAAAAATATATATATTTTATTTTCAAGCTTTGAAACTTGGCACATTTGTTCATTATCACTACACATGGTTATATGGCAAGAACCATAACTCTATCTTGTATTTTACAAGAAGTATCTGTCTTCGTGAGTTAGATTTTTCAGTAAAAATGTTGAATGTACAAGCACCATAACTCTGTTATGCATTTTATAAGATTTATCCCCCTTTCCACTTAGAATTTTGGTAAAACATTTGAATGTACAGCCATACTCCGAGAACATATTGACAGAAAACTTGAAACTTGGCATATATGCTCATCATCTGCGTTACAAACACCGTAACTCTCATATTACCAAATATTTCCGTCTTTTTCGTCTTAGCTTGGTTTGCAATTCGCAATTAGACGTTCGCACCCAAAGATTAGCAATTCGCAATCCGGCGTTCGCACCAGTATTGGTTCTTCTTTTTTTTCATTTTTTAGTCTAACGATGCCCATTTGCTGACGTAATTTACCGTGACCGGGGCAAGGATAGTAAAAACGTCTAAAATGTTCTCGGCTGTCACCGCTGTGGGGTCGAATTATTTCCGGCGATTTCATGCACTCCATCCTACGGTGTCCTGTTAGGGTCATCGCGGCACATTGCTGCAATATAGATAACGCGAAACAACAAAACAACGATGGTGAAAGTCAACCCAATAATGACCAATACCATCGGTTGGAAATCACTTAAATGTCTGAAAATGATCATTAAAACCGTTAAACTAAACATGAAACTAATTGATATAGCTTGTGAAATTAACCCATCCTCCCACCCCGCACCCCACCATTATCTGAAAAGCTCCTGAAGCCTACACTGTTTTATAGTATCATGACAGATAACAGGTCTGTATACTGGTAGTCAGTTAAAGCTGAATATGGGACACAGAACTATATTTCATGGTTATAGGGCCTAAACATTTATATAAAGCTTAAGATAATAAAAAAAAAGACCGAGTTTAGTCTAGTTTAATGTTGCTTATAATCACCAGAAGATATATATATAAATAGATGATACTCTGCATGTATTATACAATGGTTAATTTATTTAAGACAGAAAACATACTCCAACCCGAAGTTTTATACATGTATCGGTGAAGAAGCGTGTAGACATTACGTTAAAAAACATGTCTACCTGTTGCGCCTTTTCCATTGACCTGAATAATACATTGGTAACGACACAAGGATGTGGTGTCCATATTGTAAAGGTTGCGATACACTAAAAAATAACCAATAAATTGATGTTTATTCATGTAGCTGGTTTATATTTTGTTATAAATTCGGTTAATGGTGATGGTGGGGTGGGGGATGGTTGGGGGTGGGGGAGGTAGGGGTGGGGCGGGTCACATCATTGATATAGGTGTAGATTTTATAAAACAAAACAACAGTATGTTGGGATATCTTTGAGAACATGACCATTGCACCTACGTTCACGCACCTTCCGAACATCTCGATTTATTCTGAATTTATCTGAAATTGACAGAGTGTGTACGAATGGTCCGTACTGAACACATCATACACGTGAATCTCGCAGTGTGTTAAAATACACTTTTAATGCTTTTTTCGATTTTTTCGTATTGACGAGTTACAGTTACCTAGAACATAGAAATGCATAGGAGCCAATTTATTAAGCTAGTGAATCTCGATATTTGTTTACATGTTAGGGACTGGGCAATATTTATTTGGGGGGTTGGGACCGGTGCAAAATGGCATGAGACAGGTACTTTTTTTGTTGCGACAAACCATGGGACGATACCTTTTTTTTCGCTAGCTTGCCATGGGACGTACAGTTTTTTTAAAGTCAAATTCTTTCCCCACCAAAAAAACTTTAAACAATTACAAATATTGAAGCAGTGATCTTAGACCATAAAAGGTCCCCTTACCAAGAATATAGGCTTCTGGCGACTGTTTGCTGCTACTCTGCGGCAAACATTGCTGCAAAGCTGCGGCAGACAAGTTTGCGGCGAAGTTGCGGTGAAGTTGCGGTACACTGTGAAGTATGCGGCAAAAACATGCAAATGAGGTTCTGGTGATGTTCACCGCAACTTTGCCGCAGACCTCATTTGCATAGTAAAAGTGTGCGGCAACTTCTCGGCACACTTCATTTGCATAACACTTTTAGCTGTAATCTTCTGGCGATCTTTTGGCGATGTTTGCTGCTACTTTGCCGCAGACCTCATGTACATAGTAAAAAACTTTGCAGCAAACTTCATTTGCATAAAAGAAAATTCTCTGCAATGTTCTGGTAATGTTTTTCAAAATAAATAATGGACTGAAATTATGAAATAGAACAATGGTGCGCTGTTTTTAAAAATAAAAATATGTAGCTCGAAAACATTTCTTTTTTTTTCACTATTTAACATGGACTGCACCATAATTAAATAAATTGACACGATTTAAATAAAATGACACGATTTAAATAAATCGACACTATTTAAATAAATGCTCTCGATTTATGGTATATCTTTACGATTTAGATTATATCCCCACGATTTAAATATATCCATATGATTAAACTAAATGGTTTTGATTTAAATTGTTTGTAAATTCTAAATAAATCGACCTTTGATTTACTAAATGTATAACAATTTAATTAAATTCACTACATTTAAATAAATCGACACAATTTAAATAAACTGACACTAGGTAAATAAATCCTCTCAAAATTGAAATCTGTCATTTCTGCATAACTCTCATTTTAATTGAGATCTAGAGCGCTGTCATATCTGCATTACTCCCATTTTTATGGAGATGTCGAGCGCTGTCATTCATGCATTACTCCCATTTTAATGGAGATGTCGGGTGCTGCCATTCCTGCACTACTCCCATTTTCATGGAGATGTCGAGCACTGTCATTTCTGCATTACTCTCATTTTCGTGGAGATGTTGAGCGCTGTCATTCCGCATTACTCCCATTTTAATGGAGATGTCGAGTGCTGTCATTCCTTCATTACTCCCATTTGCATGGAGATGTCGAGTGCTGTCATTCCTACATTGTTCCCATTTTAATGGAGATGTCGAGCACTGTCATTTCTGCAATTACTCTCCTTTTCATGGAGATGTTGAGCGCTGTCATTCCGCATTACTCCCATTTTAATGGAGATGTCGTCGAGTGCTGTCATTCCTACATTACTCCCATTTGCATGGAGATGTCGAGCACTGTCATTTCTGCATAACTCTCATTTTCATGGAGATATCGCGCGCTGTTGAGTACTGTCATTTCTGCATTACCCCAATTTTCTTAGAGATGTCGAGTGCAGTCATTTCTGCATTACTCCCATTTTTATGAAGATGTCGAACACTTGTCATTTTTGCATAACTCCCATTTTCATGGAGATGTCGAGCACTGTCATTTCTGCATTACTCCCATTTTTATGAAGATGACGAACACTGTCATTTTTGCACTACTCCCATTTTCATGGAGATGTCGAGTGCAGTCATTTCTGCATTACTCACATTTTCATGAAGATGTCGAACGCTGTCATTTTTGCATTACTCCCATTTTCATGGAGATGTCGAGCGCTGTCATTTCTGCATTACTCTCATTTTCATGGAGATGTTGAGCACTGTCATTTCTACATTATTCCTATTTTCATGGAGATGCCGTGTGATGTCATTTCTGCATTACTCCCATTTCCATGGACATGTCTATAACTGTAGCAGTCCAATAGACACCTGGATTTCTTAGAATCAGCACCAGACCCTAGACAAACCAGCAAACGTATATATACACAAATCTACCTATTGAGGTCATACTGATCATATTATTTTTCACTTGGGATACAATTTTAATTGTTCTGGTTTTAATTGATGGAGTTATCATGGTGTTTTGTATTTAAAAATGTTCTTGCAATGAACACAATTAAATAAAAGTTTAAAAATGAAATTCCACGAAAAAAATTACACTTGGCTAAATTACTTGTTCAAGCGGTACGTCCTTTGACATAAAATGCAAATTTCACTTTAGTAGTAAATAACTGGAAATAATAAAATTCTGTATAAAGACTAAGTTTTGCGATGATGTTTTGGCTAACAGAGTCTTCAGATACAGCAGATCAGTATGGAAAAGTTTGTCATGATGTTTTGTGAATAAAGAAACGGTAAATCTGAATTTAAAAGATTGTGGAGATGTTACGGCGTGCAATCATGAAAACAAAAATCGGATTGGTAAATTTTGTCGCAATGTTGTGGCAAACAAAAAAACATGCAAGTAAGTTTGTGGTGATGTTATGGTAAACGTTCCAAATAAATAAATGTTTCTGTATAGCTTTTTGGCGAGTTTGCGGCAAATTCGCCAAAGATTACCATAATGTTTGCGGCAACATCACCGCTAGTGGCGAACATCGGCGGACAATTAAGAATTGTTATGGTGAACAAAATTATTCGCTGCAAGCTTGCAGCAAACCTCATTTGGTAAGGAGGGTGCTTGTGGACTAGGCACTGGCAATATTTATCTGGGCATTGGGCATGGTGCAAAATGGCATGGGACAGGTACTTTTTTTGTCGCGACAAACCATAGGACGATACTTTTTTTCCTTTGCTTGCCATGGGACGTACAGTTTTTTTTATATAACATTTTTATTTGCACCGGTCCCAACCCCACGATAAATATTGCCTGGTCCGTTAAAAGAGGATGAGTGCAGTATCCTCACAGTTTGCAATTTTAAGTTTATTACTCAAACATGATAAATCCCCATTTAGGCTGTGCCTTTTTCATATTAGATTAGCAATATTCAATAAAAGCAAAGGTCTACCTCACGAATTTTGTCGAAAAAACATCTAGGATACGATGTTGATTCGGCCAGGATAAAATCAACGCATCAAGTGCCGCAAGGATACGGTCACACGTTTTTCACCGTGCAACTCTAGCACCGATATAAAGGGCGCGAACAATATTGACGTTAAAAAGGAATGACTTCAGTGACGTCAGGTTATAGATACGTCATTTCCTGTATCCAGGATGTCCTACGTAACAAACATGGATTTTTATTCAAGACAGGTAAATATTGTTTTTGTTGCTTTTATCAATTATTTAATAACGCATGACAAAATAATCTTGCTACAACGCATTGTTGAATAAAAACGCAATTACAAATAATAATAATAATAATAATAATAGACTTTATTTACAGAGGGTAATACACATTTAGTTACGAAACTATTGTTTGGGGCGCTTGTTTCAGCCAAAGGTTTTTCTGCAGTAACTTGAGCAATTTAAATAATATGTACATCAGTTATATATCATTGGAACTGTCATTTTTAGTGGTAAATAAAACTACTTTACTTTTGAAAATCGGTTGAGAAATAAATAGTTTACAGCCAAAATGATTTTTTGATGGGGCTTTTCCTATGTAAATTCCTTGCAGAAAATTAAGAAATTTCAAATAACTTCAGTAATCCTTCATATTTTGCTATAAAACTTTCAGGGTGTCTTAATTTACTAATATCCAACAATTTAAAACAATTTTTGGATAATAAATCAAAAAAAAAAAAATTCAAATGTTTCAAGCAGCAGAATTTTGCATTGAAAATGACCCATCAAAAATATCTTTCGCACATGCAATTTGTATTTGTCAACCGATTTTGAAAAGTAAGGTATTTTTAATTACCACTAAAAATATCTGTTTCACTGATATATAACTTATTTCGGTACGAGATGTATTTTGTCTGATAAGTCAAAAAAACCTTTGGCTGAAACGAGCGCCCCAAACAGTAATCTTCAATGTTGCCCTCTATTATTTACACATTTACAATACTTATTGGCAAATTGGTTAAAACATAATGAATAAGAGAATAAGATATCAGCAGCAAGCCTCACACACCCTTGTATATGCAGCCACCTCCCATTCAGCTTCTGTCCACAGGCCTACTCATACATTATATTTCAAAATACTCAAACGCACAAATGATAATAATAATTAAGAAACATAACACATGTACAAAAAAGATTGATGACATAACATATATGTAGATACCTGAAAACATAGACAAACAAAAAAAAGAAAAAAAGAAAAGGATATTAATTATTTGAAAAACAATAATAACAAAACACACAAACATGCAAATAAAGCTAAACGCTAACACTTTCCAACGTACTTACATTCAATCATACTGTCTGATGTACATATCTAACTCCCCTATATTCTCTAGTATTCTATTTACAAAATGTTCAAACCGAAAATTAAATATTCTGAACTCAAATAATTTCAGATTTACTGTGCATTTCAGGGTACCTATGCGTCGAATATGAATCGAGATTTTTTTTTATTCCTTTCAATATGTTTTCATACCTGATATGATTGAATAGATTGAAAACGGACGCTCCTGAATCTGTTTTCAATCTTCGAGTAGCCATCCTCTAAGCTTCACAAAGTCAAAAAATCATTTTGAACACCCATGTTTACATGTAATTTTATTGACAGCCAAAAACCAAAATGGCGACAGCGGAACATTCCATTTTTGTAGGGTAGGGTGACTTAAAAAATCAGTTGACCACTAGTGGTTTAAATAACAAAATATAAATGCAGTATACTATTTACCTAGCCTTTATTTGCTAGATATAATATTTTTCATTCCAAAATAAAGGATAAGTACGATCGATTGCCGGAGGGGCTGAACATTGAACAACAACATCACCCTGCAATAACCTACGTTTTACTTGGTACATCCGAACCCTAGAAACAGACATGCGCAGACGACAATTCCTAAAAATAAGGCGGCCATGTTGTTTTAATTTTTACAATATAAACAATGGGGTCAAAATGAATTTTAGGCTTTGTGAAGCATACCGGATGGCTATGGCAAGATTGTATACAGATCCAGGAGCGTCTATTTTCATTCTGTCTAACCATATCAGGTATGAAAACATATAGAAAGTAATAAAAAAAAATATCGATTCATATTTGACGCACAGGCACCCTGGAATGCGCAGTAGATATATTATTCGCAATCTTTAATATCAGTCTAGATGTTTTTTAGTAATACATTAATAACTTTATGATGTTTGTTTTATCCATTTTACGAAGTTACAATGAAAAGAATCAACTGTTTTCAAGCTTTTTAAGCTGTCTGGTTTGTTTTATTATACTGAAAAAATATGTTTGAAAAAGAAATTTGGTCCTGCTAAATATTCCTTTGAAATAAAACAGGAGAAAACATTGTTACTAATCTGTCGGTTCCAAATCACTATTCTCAGAATCTAGCTAGAAAATAAATTTCTGCGGATGGTTCTTCAGCTGTGAACGCATGCGTAGAATTTTCAAATCATCTTCAGAAGGATCTTATATCTTACCCCATCTTGATTACTGTTGTGTGATATGGGGAAATTGTAATACTTCTCTCGAAGATAAACTTGTAAGGTTCCAAAAAAGAGCTGCACGACTTATCCTAGATAAAGATTTCGATACTCCTTCCGTGGAACTTTTTACCGAACTCAGTTGGATGACATTTCCCGAAAGAGTTATATTTCAAAAAGCAATCATTATGTTTAAAACAGTAAATGATCAGGCCCCTGCTTATCTTAAAGACGCATTTACTCTAACTTCAAATGTCCATATGCGGAATCTAAGATCATCATCAAATCTTCAGCTATATTCCCCCAGACCCAATAGTGAGTTATTCAGAAAGTCATTTGCTTATTCAGGCTCTAAAGTGTGGAACTCTCTTCCCCACCATATACAAAATGCCCAATCTGTAAATCAATTCAAAACATTGTATTTACAGTGGATTCACCATCCGATATATTAATAAATGACTAAGTCTTGCAGTTCTATTTAAACATATTTCCATTTACTGAATATACCACTTTAAATGCATTTTTACTTGTAAATATTGTATATATTGTATTGTTGAGGGCCTCATGGTAGATTGATTAGTTTCAAATGAGTTCTCTCGTTAAATAAAGTCTTTATTATTATTATTATTATTATTATGCGCAAACTGTGTTCGCCATTTTAGTACATGTTCACTGATTTTTATTTGCATATGTATACATACATTGTTCAGCATAGGACATTGCTTTGACTTCACAATCATAAGACAGAACAAATTATTACTGGGGTGACATTACAAAAAATACTATCATTCAGTGACCCATTCCATGGAGACATTACAAGCGATATGAGATATTACAAAAATGGGAAAATAACTGTATTTAACATTGGTGTTTGACATTCATTATTAATAAATATTAAATATGATATCAGTGGACATGGTAATAATAAATGTAGTATGCATAGCTCATGGTAGTAATACATGGGGTATTTAGTGGTCATGGTAGTAATGAATGGGGTATTTAGTGGTCATGGTAGTAATTTAGAAGAGCAAAATGGGCTCATATAGAAAGCAGACAAGGACAAGCATAACTAAAGATTAAAACTAGCACATGGAGTTCCATCCCCCATATATGGAAAGATCCATATTAAACAAGAGTTGTCAAAAGGACAGCATGCTCCACTATTCAAAGTCAATTTTAAACAAGGCCACTGACACATTCTGTCTCACCAACCATGGTGCCAGTTCATTCACAAGGTCAAGTCTTAATTGTGGAGTTTAGGTGGTGGTGAGGTGAGTGTGTAGGGGGTGCGCGGAGGTGTTGGTCAGTAGTGTTGGGAATCGGCTGAAAATTCATGATCGATTATCTGAATATTTAAGACAAGTGTAAGCCTTTTTCAGACTTAAATGAAGAAAAGAATCACATTTCAAGTATGTTCTGGTATTAAAGGAACATAATAAAACTGACAACATATATATTTTAAAATATAAGTTGTGATAACCGCTATAAATATGTGATTACTTGTTGCACAATCATAACTCATTTTATTTCTTGTATACTTTAGTACAAGAGAATGAAATAAGCCATAATTTTCAACAACCGAGTAAAGTCGATCATGAACATTTTTAATCGAATAATCAGATCAAAGGCATAACTGACTGATGATCGATCAAATCGATTAATCGGAACAACACTATTGGACAGTAAACATATACCAAATATTGAAGAAAGACCTTCAATACCCCAGAATGAATATGAGGGAGGGTGGAGGGGAAGAGAACGGGATGCAGACATGGTAACTGAAGATAAACCAAACGAATATATAACAAATATTTGTCTATTTATCTGTGGTGGATGGTGGTGTAGGAGTGGGGAAGTTGTGGGCGTTAATGGGGCTAATGATATTTTCAGGCTCGCCATTGTCATTTGATGTAGGCAGTGAGTTTCATTGAAATATATGAAGCTGCTTAAAAAACTTTAACTGAAATTCTAAGTTGAAAAAAAAACATCATCTGGCTAAAATGAAATAAAAAGTTATGAAACATGTGTCTGTAAGTGTCCTTGATGACCGAGTAACACTTGTCAAGCTCCTTTGACAGAGATATATGGCTAGTGGGTATTGAAATAAATGGATTGCCAGAAAATAAAAGAAAAGAAATTCTAAGTCGAAAAGGGGCTACACCTTTTCTAAAATACAATACAGAAAATATTTATCCAGAAAAAGGGCCATAATTTTGCTAAAATGCAATACAGAGTTATGGGACATGTGTCTATTAGCATCCGTGCTTTACTGAAGTTGTATTAATAAGTAACAATCACCTGTTGACATACAAGGACTTGCCGAAAAACTTTAACCAGAATTTTGAAGTTGAAAAAGGAACATAACTGTGCTTACAATACAGAGTTAATATGAGCATGTGTCTACTAGCGCCCATGTTATTCCAAGCTTTACTGAAGTTTTGTTGATGTACGACTTTCAGTTGTTAAAATATATGGACTTGTCAAAAAAGAACATTTAAACCAGAAATTCAAAGTAAGAAAAGGGTCATGCTAATACAGAGTTATGGAACATGTGTCTACCAGTGTCATTGATGGTACTGATGACATATTTCAAGTTTCACTGTCCAGTGGTTGCTGAAATAATTGGACTAATTTTTTTAGTTACTACAACTGAAAATAAACTGGCCAGAGCACTAGGCGAAATAAAAATCCCGGCTTTAAAGAAATGAAAATAAATATTGCGGCTGAAAGGAAAATCCAACCTTTGATTAGCAACAATTCTATTACATCAATCATCTTTTAAATTGTTGTCATTCTGTGTATTTTAGGAACCATTAGAATGACAGGTTCGTATTTTCCACACGAAGATAACCAATCATCCGAGTTCCAAGATCCATGTCTCTCTTTCCTCATTGATGGAGAACGTTCCAATGTGGATTCCAGTAGGAAACAAATGCCACTGCTTGACAAACACAGAACAGATGAAGATCGGAGAAAACGACGTCACCGGAAACGAAGTAGACGACGACAAAGAGAGCATGCGCCGTGTTCAGAACAAGTGGCAGGCGACAGCAAATACTTAGTGCAACATCCAGTCTTTGACGGTTTCGGTAATGCAATCGATTCAGGTAACAAAGAGTCACACAGCGCACATATTGGAAAATGCACCAAAGAGGGAGGCGATAACAGTATGGGCGAAACCACGGAAAGTATGCCGGACTTTTCATGGCTTTACTCAGATATAACCGATGACGTTCAACCGATTCGTGACCCTGCTGTTGATTTTGTGCACGCTCGAACAACGTTGAGCCAATCAATGCAAGAAGCAGCATCAGATGTATGGGAGCAAACGTCAGTCATAGATATCGAAGATGAAAGGTTAGCCATTGAAGCAGAAATAAAGAGGAAATGCTGCGAGCTTGAGGATTTATTAGACAGAATGAGCACCAAACGACGCCGTAAGCGCAGACGAAGAGCACGACAGGCAAAGAATGATGAAGAATTGGAGTTGTCCGTAGACTCTGCGCGCCTCAACATTTGCCCAATCAGAAGAAACAAGAGATTGGCACAACCAATCAGAAACGCCGTTCTAATAAGATCTTCGATGAAGAAAGCGTGGCAGGGTGCACTGGGATCGTGCTGTGGAATGGGTTGCTGGGCAACATGGAAATGGGTTAATCTGAAGTACGTCATATCCGACTACGAGTAAAGAATGTTGCTGTTTAACTTTCATTTTTCTTCTTGCTCGGTTTTTGTTTTAATATGTATATCTTGTCATTTGTTCGGACTCATTTCTTTAGGGAAAGGTTAGCATCGGAGGATATTCGTTTTAATAGTATGTGTGCTCCAAAAAATATAAAACAAATAAAAAAAGCTCGCGATGCCATTCCGGGTTTCTGTCATATCCATATATAATAATACAAATCAGAATAAAATCAAGAATAGCATACCTTGACGTGTTGACTATTTACTACAATTTCTGTATTATTTTCTGACATAACTTAGACAGAATAAGGAGCGGCTGTAAATAACCTATACTGTATTGATGAGCCGTTAAACAACATTCAGTTCAGTTGAAAACAGAAAGTTTCCAGTATTAATCTTAAAGAAATTCAAGACATAAAACTCCACAGCTAAAACAATAACCATTTGAAGCATGTTGCAGACGCCGTGTCCACAAGGTGATCACGGTAGCTCAGTCTATAAGGTTCTGTAAAGCTGCAGACCTCTGACCGTGCGGTTCGAGTCCTTGTGATGGCTGATTCCCATCTTCAGCCTTCATTTGATCTTCCTCTGAGGTCACTCTTTCTGTATTAAAAGATAATATATGGTGCTTCGGTCCATAAGCAAGTATCTAATATGGTCTATGAAAATACTCAATGCTGATTGGCTACTGAGGAGCTACATAGACCTCAACCGTTAGAACGTCATTTAAAACGATTTTCAACGTCGACAACGATTACGTTAGTTTAAGGCAACGTTACGTTCAAACAACAAATTGAACTGGTAAGAAACACGATAAAATAGGATTATTACTAGAGTAATGTGTTCTGAAAGTTTGTATCACCTCGAGTAGGTAGGATCTCACGAGAGGCGGATAAAAATAAAATATTTCCAGCGAGATCAAAACCTGGTGTTTGGGACTTGAAACACATCGAAACCGCGGGCCTACGGCCCTTGGTATCGATGGTCTTCAAGACCTACATTGTATGCCTATCTCTCAACATCAAATGAGAAGTATATATAGCTTCACCCTATTTAAATGTGTTGCTGGAACGTAGCGTCGCTAAAAAATAAAGCATTTCATTGAGTTGGTGGTTTAAAATGACGTCTCAACGGTTAACGTGTTTTCTGGCGTTTAAAATGACGTCTTAACGGTTGACCTACATGACGTCAGAGATTTATATAGCTTTTCACCCAAATAACAAATCAGCATTGAGTATTTTAATAAACCATGTTAGATTTCTTAAATATGGACTTTGCCTCGGAGCGAAGCTGAGGTCCATACAACATTCCAGGTCTGACTGCCCAGTCCATAAACTTCATATGGACCGAAGCACCATGCATTATTTGCTATATTATGCCGAATCTGACTAACAAAACAAAACAATACGTCGCATATTTTACACTTCCGAAAATATAGCTCTCGGACCGAGGCCGGTCACTATCCCAGAATAGTGACCGGATGACGTCACACTGCGCAAAGAATTAAATATGCAAATGAGGTATACTGAATATACAGAGGATCTTAAACGAGTTCCCATTTCATATAAGATTTATGAAACTCGTATGATGTTTTTTAATTTTAACGAGCCTTTTGGCGAGTTGAAATTAAAAATAATTCATAACGAGTTTCATAAATCTTATATGGAATGGGAACGAGTTTAAGATCCTTTTTATTACATAATATTGCAATCAAATTAGTAAAAAATAATTCAGGTGGACATAGAACCGCCACGACGTCAGACACACTTTAGCGCCAAAACGTCATAAAATATGTGACGTCGTAACGTCGCGTCTCACACATAACGTTGCGTATAAAAGAGTTCGTGTTTTACCTCTTTACAAAAAAGCAGTTTACGTTAACTTTTTAACAAACCAACAACAATGTTTTGTATAACGTGCATTAATTTTTAAGATGTCACAAATATTAAGTTTATGACTCAGATCTGGGTGAATTTTTAATAAATAAAATAGTTTCAGTTAATAAACTTGCGTAGTGTTACAGGTTTAACTCAACCAATCAAAATCGTTCCAGGTTGTATTATACGTGTGTCATAAAAAAGAATATTAAATGGGTGTTCGATACTGCTAACAAGGGACGTTATGTGATGAAACCTTATAATTATGTGGTCCGGGACGTAAATTCCCGTTGTATTTCAATTCGTTTTGTATATACTAAATATAACCGGTTTTATTTTGTCAGGCCTTCTGTATTTATTACATGTACATTTTACCATTTAATGGAACAGGAGGCATGGGTCTCAATCGGTCATAATGTGTTTCAGTTGCATATTCAATGTGCAAATGCTCTAAAGTAGGCCCCATAAAAGATTCGATTATAGAAATAGTTCGGTAGGGAAAACACGGCGACTCGGAATACATCATTAATGTTATTTCATATGATATTTAAGGCTCTAATATATTCTCGTTTTCTGATCGTAGTAAACTTTAATAATAACTACAATTTCTAGCAATAAGAACCCAATATGAATTAATATATTGATGATTTAACAACGACAATGCACGAGTCGTCGTGTATTTTGTAACATTTTCGTAATAATTCAACCGAACTTAATCACTGCCGTGTAACCTGTACGGCTACTATCCGGCTAGCCGACTTTCGTTATTTCTAAAGTGGTGGGCACGTCAACATCTGAAAAGTAAATGCTTTACGTTTTTACTCGTTACTTGCTTAATGACGTTAATAGATATTCATGCCGACAGATAGAATGAACAAATAATGTACTACTGTTTGAAAAATCATCGCCGAAGTAGCCTAACATTTTTCGAATCAGAGTTTTGCTTATTTATTGCATAGTTCACAACAAATTAGTTATCTGGTCATGTAGATATAATCACAAAGCAAGTAATAAAAGTTATTTCGCATCAATCCATAAAGAAACAAGCATGTAATGGTTCAAACCAGGTAGGATTCCTTGCTTCGATTTCATATCTACAAAAATTGACATGCTTCAGCGATGATTTTTCAAACAGCAGTAAATTATTTGTTACATATACCTACTATGCAGTCGAGTGTAAAAGAAACATTTTTCTGACTGTCAGCATAAATACCTATGCACGTCACGCCAAATTAAGCAAGTAACCTGTAAAAATGTAAGGCATTTACTTTTCGGATGGTGACGTGTCCACCATCTTTTAAATTACAAAAGACAGCTAGCCGTACAGTAGCTGTACAGCCGTACAGTAGCTGTACAGGTTACACGACGGTGTTAATATGCGTGATGGAGCTAAACGCGGCATACTAATTCTAATTTTATTTTAAACTGAACCGAATCAAGAAATAGGAAATTAAATCTAACTTCGAAAACATTTTCTTTTTTCAAAGTGTTCATATGTATGCCTTCTGTCGTCGTATAATGGTAATGATCACGTGATGTGATTTAACCAATGAACGGCAGTGTAATGTCCCGTGTAAGCTATTCAGATGATATACAGAGACATTTCTATAGTTAAACACAGTAAATAATATTTTTGTAAATACTCAATGTCTTAATAGATTTAGTAAAAATCCCAAGCCATTCGGCACAACCATTTATAATTTAATAGAGGAATATGACCTAGACCAATATCAAATTGCAGATTTTTCAGTAGGAGAGGTCCCTCCATGGACTCTAATTCAACCTAATGTAGACATTTCCCTTTCCTCTATAATAAACAAAAACGATGAAGCATCAGAAATTAAACTGAACTTCCTACAACATAAGGATAGTAAATATAATAACTTTTTACAAATTTATACAGACTGTCTCAGGACGTGTAGCATCAGCCTTTGTTATACCAACAAAAGATATTACTAAAATTACTAGAATCTCTGACGGTCTCTCAATTTTTACCGCGGAGCTAGTCGCTATAGACAGAGCCCTTAAATGGATTATTAAATACAAGCCTCCATTCTCAGTTATTTTCTCAGACTCGCTTTCAAGTCTTATGGCTATTAAAGACAGAACGAGTAGAACTCGCCCTGATCTTCTGACAAATATTCTATATAAATTAAATGATTGCCATATTTTAAAACTTTCTGTAAACTTGGAGTGGTGCCCGGCTCATGTTGGTATAATCGGTAACGAAAAAGCCGACCAAGCCTGTAAAGCTTGGACACCACTGCCGTTGACAAACCAATCCCTTTAGGACATACTGAAATTTACTCACAAATTCGAAAATAATAAACAACAAAGTAGATCATTATTTAACTAATCAAATTAACAAGTTCCATACTTTCTCTAGAATTAAAACAAACTTCAAAATTCAGGAACCATTTTCTACCAATAGGCTTATCGATAAAGTAATTACAAGACTGAGAATGGGGTACAATCTATTACCGGCTAGTTTAGGCAGCCACATAATTAACGACCTTCATAAGGATTGTCCTAACTGCTTAGTCCATTTTACTACGGAACATTATTTACTAGATTGTAGTCAGTTTGAAATACAGAGAGATATCTTAAAATTAAAATTGCTAAACTTATCATTACCCTTTAATTTAACTAACATTTTAGATCCTATCAAAAAACATAGAGTTCAAGTATTTAGCGCTCTCAGTTCTTTCATCCTCGGCACACAATTTGAAAAGAAGATTTAGACTAAACTACAATGTTGGACGGCCCAGTGGATTAGCTTGTATGTTTTGTCTGCTAGGCTCGAAAACACTGATGGTTTGATTTAAATTCGTTTATTCAGTATAATTTTACCAAATTGTAAACCCTTTCTGCTAGAGTGCAGATAATCGTCGTATTTAACATTTTATAAACGTCATATGATTACTTGTTAGTCTACGTAAGTAACAACATAATATATAAACTTCTTAAGAATAACAATTAGGGTCATACTCAATACTGACTGCCACCTGGTTAGACGGTCGCTGTACTGGCTCTCTGGGTGGTAGTCAACACAGAGACGTACGTTATTCTTCATATGAATATTATAAACTACTTAACTGATACAGTTATAATATGGGACTGATCCGGTGGACGCGTTGGGGCGATTTTTGAGTCTGATGACAACGCAGGCACAACGGTCCAGGACCAATCACATACTTTTATATATATAATGCGCCATGACTAAGTGAGTGTGGGGACTGCCCTACCTCATGGCGTCGTGGACATGTCTAGCTGACTTTTGATGGGACTCCATGACAGGATGAGTGTGGGGTCAACCCTATACTTTTGGTGTCATGGAGATGCTTATTAAATATTAAATATGTCCTAAAAATATCCTAAATGTTTATCCTATAAACAATAATATTACTAAGTTACATATTCCCCCCCCCCCCCCCCCCCCCCACCCACCCACTCCATCCACTCCCATTCCATGTAACACTACTTTGTATGACCCCACCAGCCCCGGTGTGTGATTTTAATATTTGGTTGTTTTATATCAACATTTAATAGAAATTCCTGGCTGTCCTATTTAGTTTTATATATGCTTATTACTTCACATTGATTTTTTGATTTTATATCAACAGCTGGGAAGATGCTATTTTTAGTCTGATCTGACGCATACATCGGGATAACGGGGTACATAATATTAACATGTAAAACCTATGTATACCTCTGCTTCATGCCCTCCCCAGTGTGGCCTCCCCGTGGCTTTGGCGGAGGGACACACTCCATTTAACGTTTTTGCTCTCATAAGCGTAAAACTCATTCTGAATTATTTTATATTGAGAGATTTGGAGTGATGTCTTACTAACAACACTGGACATTTTAACGATTTCTTTTTTAACATTATATGCTTATACTTATAAGAGTCCATTCCCTTTGGAAGGGAGCATGAAGCAGACACAACATGGATTATGTATATATGTACATATTAAGTTAAATCACTTTTAAGAAATGGTGACGCGCTGGCGCTGGAAAATAAAATTATTATTTATAATCCTCGATTGAATTTTATATATAAAATAGACCAACATGAGCTATCTTCTTGTGTCCCTGCAAACCATCTATTGCCATGTCTTGCGTCTGCTTGGATCCTGCCATCCGTGCGTGATTGATAAGCATTAGTAACATTATTTAAACTACTAAGATTATTATAAATCAACTACTATTGAAAACCTCGCCAAAAGGCCTAGTTGCCAACGGCGAGGAAAAATAAAACCTTATACTACTATATGCATGTATGTGTATATGTACATATGTATGTATGTGTGTATATATGTATGCATATATATATGTGTGTATAACTGTATGTACGACATAACATGCCGTTAAACCACAATCAAGCTTATTATTATTTTCAGTCGATAAAAGACGTTTCAGTTTGCAATCTTGATATTTTATTACATAAGTATTGGCTACCATTAGCAGTGAGGATTATGACGTCATATATAAGCTTTAAACTGCCAATTATACCTTCCAAGGGTATAGATGTTAACCTTTTGATTCTACAATAGGAGTGAGGCATTCTCTTCTATATAAATTTTCAAAAATCATTAGCAAACTGAACCGACACATGTAATACAATTATAATTAGTTAGAGCGCTCTTACTTGTATATGTATTTATATCGATATTGTATATATTAATGCATTAATGTAACCATGATACGTATAATTAAAAAAATATAAACTGTGTAAATAAAATATTTAATGTGTACATAACATGTCTTAGATGTCGAAAATATCCAACTATACAATAGTTACAATACATATTTTGTCAAATGGTATTATAATGTCCCATTGTATGACTGCGACAAACTATACATAAGATAGACACATGACGATAGATTCGACAGAGACAGAGTTTATTTCCATCGTGGAGTATTGGACTTTTAGATGGAGATAGAACGTAGTTTCAGAGCTTAGTTATGCGAGACATTGAGACAAACTTTGTTTGTCACATGAATATAAGACCAGTGTAAATTGGCCCTTGTATTATAACAAGCAAGGTGTTAAGCAATAGTTAAAAAGCTCCCGATAAGCAAATAAACATGACTGTGGGCCTGTGAAATGATTGGAATGCTAACAATTGATTGTGTAATTAATGAAAATCTGAGAGTTATCAAGAACAGAACAGAACAGGACTTAAAACATCGTCATACAAAATCATGTATTCAATGCGTGCATGTAAACAGGTATAATAAAGTTGACAGAAAAGGAATAATAGTTGAGTGAAGTGAGAGTGTTATTCTTGGATGTTACCATTTACACAACCTAACATATTGCAATGTCATATATTAGTGCAACCCTATTGCTTATTTAATGCATCATCTCTTATTGTAAAGACTTTCTTACAAAACATTGCTAGTTTTATCAGCAGTGATTTTTTATCTGTAGTTAGAAAATTAGTGAACTTAAACATATTTGGGCGGTTTCAAGCTGAAATAAGTGTTGCTGTTTTTTATCAGGGCTTTATATGACGGCACATTTCAATTATCACCCCATGTTTTTATCAAAAGCAATAACTACGCAATGGATGCGGCAATAGTGTTCCGCGTGAAACTTGACCAAAGTCTTATCCTTAATGATAGTTTAAAAAAATTAACAACACAGACTTTTTAACGTTTTGGCTTGACAGCCTTCATCAACATTTAATTTTTTAATTTAATTTAATCAGTCAAATGCAAATTGATAAAAAATCAAAAATCATTTTAAGTGACAGCGTGGACAAGCTGATTTGCTTCTTTTCCGCTTCTTTTTAGCATTATAAATAAAACCGACATAACGCTAAACTTTGTCGTTATATATTCATGGATTCAATAAATTTCATGGATCTTCATCCATGAAAATACTTTTAAAGAGTTACACTTATTCCATTCCAATACTTGCGATTTCCTTCAGTTGCACTTACGATTTCATTTTGTTCCGTAAACATCCCGGGCACATAAAGATCCCGGAAAATTGCCGCACTCTACACTGAGTGGACTGATCTACGAAAATGTCAAATCCACAGGCGTTCAGAAACGATAACCTCTGGACGTTCCAAAATATGTTATTATACCATTCACGTTTTTAGACGAGTTCTCTAGGAATTCAAGTTGTAAAGCATGCGTATCGCCAACTACATGATTCACAGTCTGTTAACCATAGACAAATACAAAACCCATATAAGGGTCAGCTGCATATGGCTGCTGAATAAGTACTTGACTGGAAGATATGGGCTTTATAATGTTGCCTTAGAGAGATATATCTGTAATATCATTTCAAGAGATATCTCTCCAGCGTAGCTGGAATGGCAAATACACTGAGTTTGAAACCTTCCCGCGTCTTTAAGTTTAAACATATTTATTTTACATCGATTGCGAAACAAGATATTGCAACTTAGATAAATCACTCTCGATGACTTACTGGGTAGAACCAGTACTAAGCAATGTGGATTAATTATCTTGCTCAAGGATAAATAACGTGGCCGCGGCGAGGATCGAACCCACGACCTCTCGATCTGGAGTTCGGCGCTCTACCACTGGACCACGCACTCCACTTACCCGCCTCTCAACACTGTGAGTTCGAATCCCCACAGGGAGCTCGACTTGTAAGTGAGAAAGTGTCTTAAGGATGCGGGAGATATACAGTACTGGTTCTTCCCTGGAAAATGTATGTGGGTGGTCTGCCTCCTACACAAAAAAAATCGACCATCATAAATTATATAGCCTATATAATGTACTGAAAATGACGTAAAAAAATAGAAGAACCTCTTCGTTAACAAGACGTAATGTTAGAAAGATATATATCTGCCTTAAAGAGATATCTCTTAAAACGATATATCTACTAAAATAAACTAACCCGCCAAATAACGGCAAAATTACACTATAAAACCGTTTATCAAAACTCTATGCAGGTGTTCAGGTTATATAATAATGTGCCGATTAAAAGTATATGATTTTTCACGTGTTCTTAAAATATCGGTGATTGAATATGCGTAAAATGAATTATGAGTTGGTAACTCTTAATTCAACGCTCCAGTTTTGGTATTTGGCGTGGCTGGTTAAAGCAGTTTATATTGTGCCTATGGAGTTTGGATTCTCAAAATATGTAAGTTATATAAGTATATACCTCGTCGTCAGTAGGTTTAAAAACAGTGTACAATGTGCCTGTTGTTGGCGGGATTTAAGCTAGAGAGATATCTTTGTCAGTTAGAAAGCTATCTCTTTAAGATAGAAGGAGTTAATTGAGCTAGAAATATATCATATCCCTCTAGCTTAAAGCTATATGTTTCTAGTTTAAAGAGATATACATATCCGTGGCACTACTGAAGGTGTTTCAGGCATTACAATTATCTACTGTAATGGTGGTTGTCAGTTTTCACTAAAGATGTAATTGTTTTATATTCTTTTAAAGAGTTATGTTTATTACGATAAGCACCTTTAACTATAGTATAGGAAGTGTACCTTTAACTATATAGGAGGAAGTATACCTTTAACTGTATTATGGGAAATATACCTTTAACAGTGACCAATATATTGATATGTGTATTGAAGTGTAACATTATTTTGATTAGACATTTACAATGGCCAGTTCATAATACTTCAATTTTACATCATAAAACTACCTTCTGGGCAGTTGGATGAAAATAATTAAAGAGAAAAGATCTAGAATGTTAAAATGGAGTTTTCTCAAAATGTACAAAATTTTAATTCAAATTGGACACTTGTAAAGTTTAAACAAGTAATATAAACTACTAGTTATAAGTTTATATGTTTATATGTATCTTTAATGTAATTAATGATGAGCATTGTATTTTAAGTATCTTTGAATTACAAGATGATCATTGGCTTTTTATTAAATGCTGTGGTAACTGGCATTGCAATATATTGTAAGTCACTATATTGTAATGCACTGTATTGTAATTCATTGTATTGTAAATTGTGTTGTGAAATAACGTATTATTTCTATTAGATGTTAAGTGAGAAAGTAATATGATGTATTGTTGAATGCATATATTTATTGTAATTTTAATATATTTCAGTGGACATGGAAACAGTTGATGAAATGTTTTGTCTGTAACTACGAGTCCCTACCAAGCCCCTATTACATAATGACATTCCTCTGTTTTATTTTATTTTTTAAGAAAAGAATGTTATAAGTTTTGTCGAGCCCATTTATCTTCTTCGTTACTTGCAGGATTTTCACCAAACTCCACTAGAATGTTCAATATATGGATCCAACTTAACGTGCAATATTTTAGGTCGCTGTCACCTACCTTCGACGAAATATAGGTCACTTCCGGTCTCCGCTTCGGCATGTGTATCGTGCTTCTTTCTTTCAGGATTTTCGCCAAAATTCGCCAGAATGTTGCTTTTATGCATCTAACACCACGCGCACAATTTCGGTCGCAGTGATATACTTTCGACGAAATATAGGCCCGGTCTCCTCTTCGACATGCGTATCTTGTTTTTTTCTTGCAGGATTTTCTTCAAGTTTTATCAGAATGTTCTTTATATCAGGGCTTATATAAAGCCCTGTTTATATGCATCTAAAATCTTTCGACGAAATATAGGTCCGGTCTCCGCTACGACATGAATCCTCCACTTTATATTTTCTTGGGAGTGACATTGGTGTTGGTCTAATTAAAACCAGGGCTCGACATGCAGGCCGTGGACTTCTAGCTTCACTTTAGTTCCCGTTTCTGCACCAGCATTTGATACAGTCAAAAAAGTGTTCAAAATGGACCAGTACACTTAATGAGATGAACTAAAATATGCTCTCTCTCTCTCTCTCTCTCTCTCTCTCTCTCTCTCTCTCTCTCGTCCTAGTTTTGCACCCACCCTTTTCTCTCTTTCGCAAATCTAAAATCCAATTATCACGCTCTGACCCAATTAACAATCGACTAACAGCTGATAAGCCTACAATCGGCTGCTGATAATTTGTTTTGTAACCGGCTTAACATTAGTCTTGTTAACCGCACACCGGGAACCATATGCTCTACTAACAGAGCACCCCTTCTGACAGCAGCTATATCATATTACCATCTTGGCTAGGAACCCATTTTGTACATCACTTCCAGATCGTGTTGTTGGTTGATGCGAGGCTCTTGATGCTGCTGACTGGATTTTTCCGAGGAAGTGATTCATTAATACAAACAAAGGCTGAATAGTCTGGCGTAGCTTGGATTAATCTCGTCTTCACTGGAATCTTGCTACACTCAGACGTTGTGTGGAGTCAGGAGTTTCATTTGGCGAATATCAAAGTAAGTGTCAAAGTTTGTGTAAGTTTGTGTGTTCGCTTGTTTTCTAGAGAACGGGAAGAAATAGCACAAGCATTCGAGGTCTGTGTAATTGCTAATTTATAAGCTCGGGACGTGAAACACGGAGGCTTCAGCTCGCTGGGTGCACGCACGGCGGAGTTATTAGGCAAAATGGTCAACGACTAGTGAAATTGGATTAGGGATGTTAGATACAAATACCAACGATTTCAGGAAAAGCGTAAACTTATATTAGAAATTGGGAAATAAGGACGCTAAAATCGAGATATCAAACCCCTGTTTCGCTTCCTATCTGCAACTGTCAACATAAAGAAAACAAACCACTGTGTAACCCGTCGCAAACATTATTAGAATTTGTAAGGAGCGTATCTTATTTTTATCAAAATCTATGTAATTTTCGTGTACCAACGCAGTTTCATTAGTTGTAAAACATGTACACGTTCTATCTAAATTACGTAATAACTTATAATTAGATAGACATATGGGTTTAGTTTTTGAATCATTGGCACTTCATGTGTCAACAGTAGTCGAACTGATGATCATAGATGCTGAGCTGATAGTAAATCACAGTAGGGCATTAGGGATGTCAGTGTCTCTGATATTAATCCCAGGGGTGCACAGCTTGTCAGTTGATGTGTGATGGGACTGCCGACTGTATCTAGACGAACCTGTTTGTTTGTTTGTTTGTATGATGTTTTACGTCATTTTCAACACATGTAAGGTTATATATGACGGTCGAATGTTTGTGGTGGAGGCAGACTACCCACTTCTCCTGGATAGAACCAGTACTGAACACCTCCCGTCATCCGTAAGAATCGAAACTGACTCCGATAGTAAATTACAGAAGGGGATTCTCAATTTTATTTGTTGAATCTTTTAAAAATATGTTGATGAGATTCCATTCCATTTTTGGTCAAAAGTGTACATTCCATTTAAAAGATATTAAATAAATGTAATTGGGGTACTTATACTATTTAATATAATGTCGCTTTTGCTTCGAGTTACAGACCTGAGTTCGCTCCCTATAGTGGAGGCAAGTCTGATTGGGGATGCTCAATTCATTTTCAGGCAATAACGATTTTCACAATTTCAGCATCCTCAATCCATTAATTTAGCATTTGTTTTTCGTGCACGATTCATCTTTCTACCAGATGAGTACCAGGGCATACACTAAAACATGGCTTGGACTAACTAGCCTGTCCTGGCCTGGCCTAAGATTAGTTGGTCCCTTGGGACTAGTTTAGGTCAGGCCAAAGGGTCATTGCTTCAACACTGGGGTTTGAGTATCCAAGTTCATTTATGTTGTTTCTAGATGGTCAGTGGCTCACATTAAGGTTAGCCCATGTCTCATGAGACAATGCAGCTGTTCTGAGTATGTCAGGAATTTTGCACCTCGTGAGGGTCATTCAGAAATATTAAAGTGATGGTTATCATGTTGAAACATCACTTTTTTGTCTTAACATGGTAAAATGCAACCAGTTTATGATATAATTAAAACTTGTTTTTATTAATGTAAAATAGCAAAAAAACACATGTATTAATGCAAATAAATATAATTTCCAAACAAGTAACTTAAAAACGTAATGCAACAAGAACAGACATTTAAAATATATGCCTTTTTTTTGTTGGCATAATAACATTAAATAACAAAATTTCCGTTAAAGCCTACCAAAATGGAACCAGCCAATCACTCATTAAGACCATCCATCCACCTTTCCATCAGCCCACTATCCATTCAATTTCATTTAACCATCCATCCACCAACTCACCCTTCCAAAAACAATGTGCCAATATATCGTTCCATAACTTATTGTTTGAACCATAATCATTAAATTAATCCATTGTTATAAAATAATTTATCCTGTCACTAATTTATCAATCACGCAAGCGTTTAATCAGTTTCAAACATTAATTCACTTTATTGTTCATATTAATATGAATATATCCTAAATATTATTGTTTTACCATTTGCACACTATTATGTTTCTTCCTTTTACATGTTTCTCATGATTAGTACCATTGACATCTCATAATCAATTCTACTTCAATGCAACCAATTACAGTGATTTAAATTTCAAATATTTTTGCGAATGGCCCTCATTGGGAAGAACCTGACTAAGGACATGACCTGGAACAATAACAATTAAGGTAGACAGGCCAGGCCAGGCCAATGCGGCCAGGTTAGTTAGGCCAAGCCATGTTTCAGTGTATGCCGAGTACCACCAGAGATGTGGGAATGTTGGAAGGAATCTGACAATCTCGACCCATGTTGGAGCCAGTAGAGCAGGGCGACAGAACAACTATATGTTATGTAGGTCGGCACAACATCAGTCTGGAATGTTATATATCAATGCTCCCTGGAATGTCATATTATATCAATGCTCCCCATGGTGTTACACCGTGTGAAGGAAGGAATACACCACCTGGTGTGGTCAGTTAATAATAAATCATTACAGTTGCAGTTATATATATATGCGCGTGGTTCGTATTGCCCTGGCACCAGTCCAGACTCTAGTGTACCTACATATTTAGGGCGTCCTATAGGTTAATAGGCGGTGGGATTATAACCCCAGAAGCACCCCCACCCCACCCCACCCCACCCCACCCCCCACAGACACACAGCGTGCCCTGGCATTTCTGACAGGTTTCATAACATCTAATTATCGTCTGCTATTGCCATAGTGAGAACATCACGTGGTATGTTTTAACCTTTTAACCTGCTTCCGTGTTAATTTATGGGAACACATTTCACCATAATTCCTCAGATAAAATCAGCATCTTTAGACAATATACCTGCGAAGATAAATAGTAGGTTTGTAAATAAATGCATGTATATCTAGTTACCAACTACATCGTTTGCCGATGCTGTTATATTAAGAGATTTTTAAATAGAGGTCTTTCATCTCACAGGTTGCTGTATCGGTGTTGGGAACTAAAAAAAAAAATTAAAAAAATATATAAAAAGAAAATATTAAAAAAATAAAAAAATAAAACAAATACCACTATATAACTACGTTTCTGTGGGATATTTTTTTTCAGGAAAAATTAAAATATGTCTGTTTTCATTTTTTTTTTTATTCTTATTTTTTTTTTTTACTTATTTTTTTTATATATAAATATATATTTTAAATTATTTTTTTAGTTTCCAACATCGATACAGCAATTTGTGCTTCATCTGGAATTTTTGAAATGTTTCCTCTGTGCGACAAATTTGTTAACATGATTCAGCGCAAGTATTTAATGTACAGTCGTGTGTTCTAGTTAACGCCTCTAGTTAGACTTATACAAGGGGTGGGGATTGAAATGAAATGAAATATAAATTCACATGTATCGAACTTCTATAAAATAAGTATAATTGCAAATTCAAACACGTTTTCCAGGAAGAACTCAAACTTTTACAAAGTAGAATACTGAAACAATGTGTAGTACGACAGTTAATATATATTCCGTTTCGTTTTAAACATATACATGTCCTGCAATACTTGCATAAAGTATGTGCTAAACAGAACGTGAATATGGGCGTCCTCGACCGGAAAATGTTGAACGTCTTCACTGAAAAATCTGGCATTTACAGAAAAGCTCATATATGGTCACATCACTTAAAGGAGAGGCTATGAATGATTTCCCCCGACAATTGTAAAATATTTCATTGAAAATTCTGCTATAGTGCGCTGTTAGACCGCACAGAGCTTCATCAACCGCATAGAGCTCACAGGGAGTTCTATACGAACGAGTGTTTCGCAAAGACCTTCCATGGAGCTCTATGCGTACGATCGTTTCGCATAGAGGGAGGTCTAAGCTCCAGCGTTGAAAAAAAGAGCATTATGCGAAACGCATGTACCTCTGATTTGGCGGGTATCGACATTCGCTTCGCATAGAGCTCCCATTTTTAACCCGATCTGCAGTCCATTATTTGCTTGTGAACAGGCCAGGGGACACAATTCCGCATCGATTCTCACCAAACTTACTCAAAAATTAAACAATTTTAACTTTGAGATGTCTAACCATTCAATGGCAATAACTATGCAGTTAAATGGGCAATAACTATCAGTGTTCTCCCCAGGAATTTCTCAAGGCATGTCGTTTTTATCAGAGAAAATATCCTTCAGAGTGTATCCTTGTAGCAGACCCCTATATGTATGGGTAGTTTGTCAAAAGACACTTGATCTATATAAGAAATATGCTAGTGATTCTATATATTGTGTTTTAAACTTATTTAAGCTAAACAAAAATGAAATAACTACAATGTATTACATGTCTTTTCAAAATTAAGGCATGTTGCAAAGCATTTTGGCTGTGAAGGCATGTTAAATGCGACATGCCTTAAAAGCCTGGGGAGAACACTGACTATCATTTAGGCCCAGTTATACAATAAACAATCTTAATTTTGTGAATTTTATCAATTCATGGACAATAACTATAGTGCAACTAAGGCGATCTGGACGAAACTTGCTCGGACACATCCTATTCTGGGATACACATTTAGTTAAAATATCATAAACATCCAGCCGTCCGTTACATACTTATGGCTACGGACTGATATGATAAAATGACGGACGGACGGAATGAGGGACGAAAACGCGATTCAGAATTTCCGTTTTCGTATACAGTTGCAGAGTTTTCATATTTATAGTAGATACAATTCAGAAACTGGTGTTTCATAACCTAAACCGAAAACGATTTGAATATATCTGGAATGAGGTGATATACTGAATATTTAGGAAAGTTTAAAACGTTCAGCGAGAATACAAGTAGCATCACGACAATGAATTTACAATGAAAATAAAGAACTGCACATCCGAACGGTGTCCTGTTAGGGCCATCTTAGCATCGCATCTTACCATCGACCATCGACCTAGGTCGATGATAAGATGCGATATTAAGATGCGATATTATGATGCGACCATCGCATCTTATCATCGCATCTTACCATCGACCATCGCATCTTACCACCGACCATCACATCTTATCATCGCATCTTACTATCGACCATCGCATCTTACCACCGAA
The DNA here is from genome assembly GCA_037043455.1 of Cyrtodaria siliqua. NCBI lineage: Eukaryota > Metazoa > Mollusca > Bivalvia > Adapedonta > Hiatellidae > Cyrtodaria > Cyrtodaria siliqua. The sequence continues at coordinate 101,002 of JAWPHD010005190.1, forward strand.
TAGCGCATCTTACCATCGCATCTTACCATCGACCATCGGATTTTAGCATCGACCATCGACCTAGGTGCGATGGTAAGATGGCCCTAACAGGACACCGTACATTCGATATAGTGTACCCTTCATTTTAATATCAGTGTTGGCGCTATGCTTACCCTACCGTTCGCATAGAACTTCGATGTTCAAGTTTGCGAAATCGTAAAAACCCTGTTTGCCGCATAGAGCCCCCTTCGCATAGAGCTCCATACGTACGCATAGAGCTCCCGAGGTTGGTCCATCGCATCTTACCATCGACCATCGCATCTTACCATCGCATCTTACTATCGCATCTTACCACCGAACACCGGGAGCCCCCTTCGCATAGAGCTCCACACGTACGCATAGAGCTCCCGAGGATGGTCCATCGCATCTTACCATCTACCATCGCATCTTCCTATCGCATCTTACTATCGACCATCGCATCTTACCACCGACCACCGCATCTTACCATCGCATCCTACCATCGACCATCGCATCTTAGCATCGACCATCGACCTAGGTGCGATGGTAGGATGACCCTAACAGGACACCGTACATCCGATATAGTGTACCCTTCATTTTAATATCAGTGTTGGCGCTATGCCTACCTTACCGTTCGCATAGAACTTCGCTGTTCAAGTTTGCGAAATCGTAAAAATCCTGTTTGCCGCATAGAGCCCCCTTCGCATAGAGCTCCACACGTACGCATAGAGCTCCCGAGGTAGCTCTATGCGTAGGGCGCTCTATGCGGTGCCACAATGCGCATCTTCGATGGTAGTTAAGCATAACCTTTAAGTTAATACCAATAACCACCATTAAACCTCAATGGCGGACACATGTTAGTGGTCTATATTGAACATCGTGTCGGCACTGGTTAATAACTGTTATATGTGTTTCACGTCACTTAAAGCATACTAGAAGGCTCGGCTGTGAAGTGTGAAGCCGAGCCCCTGAAACGTGTGACCAAAACGTATTAAATCAAAGTACTGAAAGTACTGAGCGGCGTAGGTTGGTTGAAAAGTATTTACTGCAGGGCTCGACATTAGATATTGTCCGATATGTTTTGGCAACCCAGACTTGGGTCCGGACTAGTTGATTCTGAATCCTGATTGTCCGTTCGGGCAAGTAGGAACAAATTTATAAAACAGAATCAAAATGAAAACTCACGCCAAAATACGCTGAAAACCCACGCCAAATGACAAAATTCAAACCTCACCGAAGCGAGTGTTGTCTAATAGGAAGTGATTGTAAACTAGACAATTTTGCGCATGCGTGGCAGGATTTTCCCTGCCGATATATATAGATAGTGTATATATAGATAGTTGCTTGTCGCAACACGTTGCTTGGGATCCCTGTATTTGACGTTTTATTCTCCCGATTTTGAATGACAAAAATCATTTCTTATGTTGTGAAAATATTGTTAATAAAATTCAACAAAAGCAAGTTGTTTAATTATACGCTAATCATAAATTTTACGAAATAAAAATCGCTTGAACATTTTGCGACAATCACATACGACCGCTTTGCGGATTGTGTACATGTGTCACGCTTCATCGGATCGGAATCTCTGAATAGAAATGTCGAAATGTTTCAATAAATGATCATTCTTTTCTGGTTCCAAACTGCTTTATTTTACATGTTTTAATGCCTTTACAGTAAAAAATTTAGATTTCATATTCGGACAAGTTCATTATAGGTCAGGACAAGTGGATTTCTGAAGTCACTTGTCCGACAGGTTAATGTAGAGGCCTGTACTGTCTAGATCCTTTGTCATGTTGAAGGGACGTGAAATAGAGGTCCTTCATCTGGCATTTTTGAAATGTTTCCTCTGTGTACAAGTTTGATAACATGATTCAGCGCAAGTATTTAATGTACAGGCGTGTGTGACGCCTCTAGTTAAACTTATACAAGGGATGGAGGATGGAATTGGAACGAAATATAAATTCATATGTATAGAACTTCTATAAAATAATTTGTAATAGTGATATAATTTCAAATTCAAACACATGTTCCAGGAAGAACTCAAATGTTTACAAAGTAGAATACTGATACAACGTGTTGAATGAGTACGACAGTTAATATAATTATATTCCGTTTTGTTTAAACATATACATGTACCGCAGTACTTGCATAAAGTATGTACTAAACAGAACGTGGATATGGGCGTCCTCGACAGGAAATTGTTGAACGTCTTCACTGAAAAATCTGGCATTTACAATTACTGACTGAAAAGCTCATATCGTCCCATCAACGCAATAACTCCGTAAGTGCACTTTGGTAAATTGTTCAGGAGAGACATAAAACAGTTTTTTCCCTTAACAATGGTACATATATAGACACTGCCTTAGATTTAAGTGTAATATACCTTTACTATGGTCATTCTTTTATGATATTTAAATTAAAACTATTTTTAAATGAGTTAATGATAATAATTAAATCATAGTGACTTTGTGCGCTGAAAAGTTCAACGCAACAACTCCATAAGTGCACTTACGGAGTTGTTGCACTGAAAAAAGTCAACGCAACAACTGCATTTTGCTAAGTTTAATAGTCTTAAATGCTGTTTGTGAATAATTGTGCTGGTTATTATTATTATTATTAATACCTAACTTGCATTTGTAGTTGCTTATGATTTAAGTCTATATAGCTTAACATATAAATAGTTCAGCCATAAAATTAAAAAAAATTGGATTCAGACCTAAAATGTATGGCCATGTCGTAAAAAATGCTAAATAAATCACAGTTTATTTAATGGCAATTCTATATTGTAAGGGTAGTACATACAAAACTGATTCATGGCTTTTTCCAGGTGTTTTAGGAAAAAGGACCCTTGTAAATGACCAAACTGGGATTCTTTTCTTCGATAAAATGGCCAATAGGGAATTGTTTACGTCAACATCTTGTAAGTTGCGATGAGGTAATAGCCTAATAGGTACAGTTAGGAACACTATTACATCAATAACATACAACTTATGTTGATTAGTATGTAACATAAGGGATGTATCAGTACATTACATGTACAAAATACACTAATTTGCATTCAGGGCACGGGTCCTAGAAAAAGGCCTGTGAATCCACGTTATTGCAAGATATTGTACTATGCCATGTAACTTGATAATCAGATATTGGCAATTATAACATCTAAAGGGGCTGGTCAATAATGAATAATCATTTTAACTCCTTATTAAACATGTAATTTTTGCATTCACTTGATACTTTCTGAAGGGAAAAAACTTCCAATTTCAAGCAGACTTCATTTTTCAAGTAGGATGAGCTACTGCCACATGGAATTTGCAATTCACTACCAGCGTTTAAAATATATAAAAAAGTATAAACGCTGAGAATTTGTATATCAGTTCTTAATTAAGCAATATTTCAGAAGGATTAGTATTGGCATTGCAATCACTTCACTCATAGAAGTATTTTATTTTCTTCTGAAAAATGTATTCACATTTCACTCAAAAAAGGCTTTCTATAAGGTTAATCTGACACAGTTCAGCGTATTTATATGATTTTATAGCATGGCACCCATGACAGCTTGTACAAACTGATAAGTAATAGATAGAGTATGGTGTTATTGAGTTGGTTAATTTAAACATCGAGATGGGTGTAGCCCATCAAGGTGTTTAAATTAACCAATGAGATGAAACCATACTCTATTTGTTTTGTAGCATGTCCATTTCAGCTCCCTGCCATACTCTAACTTCCAATAACTGGTAGTTGCGATACATTAATTTTATACATTTTTAAAAGTCATGATACACAATTGGAATAATCTTTTTGGTACAAAGTTTACAGAAATTGGTGGGGTATCTTTCCATCACATAACTTGCGATGTGAGAGTATAATAAAACCATGACAAAAATATCATAATACAGTTTGAGTGTAATAAACATGAAAAATAAATAAGGTCAAATCATCACATTTTGGCCTTTTCTGTTCAGGTCAGTGTACAGATTTCCGAAACTGGTAATGCCGGGGTGACGGAAATCAGTGAAGCAGTTCTGACTGTTTACTGTTTAAAGTGTTACAGAGAAGACTAAAGCAGCTACATTTATAAATGTGTATTTCATGTGGCATTTTTGGAGTATGTGGTAAATAGAATCTCGCTTTCATACCTATTTAATACTGAATTTACTAAACTTATTGGATGCAATTTTATCCATTTTGTTTAATAAATTTAATATTAGAATGGCAATCTTTTATTTATAGGTTCTGGTAGCTTTGAATGTTTACTTACACATGGCATCAGATTTACTGTTAGGGAATACCATCATGGTCTTACTTGATGGTCATTATGTCAGTTGGATCAATTGTCCAAGTTTCTAGGGGATGTACATTTGACATTCATGCCCTCAATGGCAGTGTCTAAGTTCTTAAATCACCGAAGTCAGTTCATTGCCAACTGAGTAACATTATAGGTTTTATTACATGATTTGCTTGTTTGTTTGTATGGTGTTTTATATCATTTATATATGACGGTCAATTTTATTTTTTGGTGGTGGAAGCAGACCACCCACTTTACTGGGTAGAACCAGCACTATACACCTCCCGCCATCCATAAGAATTGACTTTTCCTCACTAACATACATGATTCGGGAAGCTTGTATGACCAAGTCCACTGAGCAGTTTGTATTGTTGGTTGCACATTCAATGGTGGAATGAACATATTACTCTGTTATACACGTTAATCTGAACTGAACAGTTAGGTTCAACTTATTTATTTTACATTGATTGTAACAAAAGCTCTATGAACTTATTTGAATCACTCTTTATGTCTTTCTGGGTAGAACCAGTACTAAGGAAATGCAGATAAAGTGTCTTGCTAAGGGACACAACACATAATTATGGTTATGGCAGGAATCGAACCCATGACTTTTCGGTCAAGGGTTCAATGCTCTACCACTAGACCACAGCGCTCCATAAAACAGTTAAAAGAGTACAGTGTTAAGTCCTTATTTTGGTAGCAGCTATTGCTTCCAAAAGCATATAAACACCTCAGGATTCCCTTTTTGCAATTATTTAATTCCAAATATATGAAAAATGAAAAGCCATCACCTGACCCCATAGAGTAAATGGTTAAGTTAAAGTTGCTTAACTTGGGTGCAGAGTATAAACTTGATGCATAGCATCATGGGGTCAATTGTTGCAGGTCGAAACAAATACTAATATGACTTGTCTTAATGTCTGAGTAATTGGTTTATCAATAATAAATAATTTGACCTCAGGTCTTAAGTAGATTTTCACAATCAAGCATAGTCCTCACCATCACCTGTACAAAGTTTAATGCCACTAAACCAATTTAAATTACAATTTGTTTGTAACAGGATTAATTATATTACACAGACAAAAAAAACACATGCACATTTCCTTTCTATGAAATTGGATAGCATACAGGTAGTTCATTTCTATGAAGTAGATATTAAAAAACACTGTTAATTATTTTCTGTTATTATACCTACCTCAATTAAAATTGTTAAATTCGACTCTGAAACATTTCCCCTAATACCCGCTACACCATTATATGCACACAAATGAATCAAAAAGTCTTAAGCACAATGTTGAACATGCTGAATTTCCATAGACGGACCATGAAACACTTTCAATTATTGCCCGCTAAATACACTGTTACATGCACACAAATAATGAGCGCTCGTTTAGAAAAACTCAATGTATACATATAAAATTATAATCTTTGCTTTTACTGTTGATTAAAGTGTAAAAACAATCTTTGTAATGTTTTATTTTAAAAGATTGTTTATTTTACAGGAATATTCAGCAGAACCAATTTTTTTTGAAATGTATTTTTCAGTATAATAAAATAAATATTACATTCCTGTGAGATTGAGTGAATATTCTATTATTCAATAAGGATAAAACCAATATCCAGTATAGTATTCTATTACTAAAGATAAAACACAGGCAATCATATTTATATTGATAAAAACTAAAATGACAAATATTTTTGTCAATTTCTAATTAACAGTTCCGTTGTAAAGATGTAAATTGCTCAAATATAACTTAATCTTAATAATCACACTAAAATTTAATATTCTTTCTTCTTAATCTATGGTCTTAGAGCTCAATATCAACCTGTGTTGATCAGTGATTTAAGTTTTATTTTGGGGGGAAAAGGTAAAATGTTTCCTTTTTTGTATGAATAATATATATTTTATAAGCTACATAATAAATTAAAAACATTATGACATCATATTAATTTAGTGACATCACTGTCTTGTCACAAGTCATGATACTCAGATTAATTGAATGCAATAACTCAGTAAGTGCATTTACAGAGTTATTGTTAGTGCACTTACAGAGTTTTTGCATTGAAACATTCAATGCAACAACTCAGTAAGTGCACTTATTGAGTTGTTGCATTGAACTTTTTCATGACTGCAGATATTGAGTTGTGCTTCTAATGAAATAAAATCCCGAAAAGTACCAAATCAACTCTAATCTTTTGATAGAACATGTATCTCAATGTGAGAGACCCATTTATGCAAAAAAGTGATTTTCTGAAAACGTGTTGCTTACGGAGTTATTGCGTTGATGGGACGATATATGATCACATCACTTAAAGGAGAGGCTATGCAGGATTTCCCCTGACAGTTGTAAAATATTTCATTGAACATTCTGCTATAGTGCACTTTTAGACCGCATAGAGCTACCAACCGCATAGAGAGCTCTGTTTCGCATAAATCTTCCATGGAGCTCTATGCGAACGAACGTTTCGCATAGACGGAGGTCATAGACGATGCGAGAGCTCCAGTGTTGAAAAAGGAGCGTTTATGCGAAACGCATGTACCTCTGATTTGGCGGGTATAGACATTCGCTTCGCATAGAGCTCCCATTTTTAACCCGATCTTCAGTCCATTATTTGCTTGGGAACAGGCAAAGGGACACAATTCCGCATCGATTCTCACCAAACTTACTCAAAACATTAAACACTCTTAATTTTGAGATTTTTAACCATTCAAGGGCAATAACTATGCAGTTACGTGGGCAATAACTATCATTTTGGCTCAGTTATACAAGAAACAATCTTAATTTTGCGATTATTTTGTTTATCAATTCATGGACAATAACTATAGTGCAACTAAGGCGATCTTGGACGAAACTTGCCCGGACACATCCTATTCTGGGATACACATTTGGTTGAAATATAATAAACATCCAGCCGTCCGTTACATACTTATGGCCACGGACTGATATGATAAAATGACGGACGGACGGATTGAGGGACGGAAAACGCGATTCGGAATTTCAGTTTCGTATACAGTTGCAGAGTTTTCATATTTATAGTAGACTGGTGTTTTATAAGATCAGACTATATTTTCTTATATGCCACATGACCCTACTATTCTCAGCAGTTTTCTAGAGAGGAATGCCTCATGACTAAGAATATGTAAATGAGTCTTAGTTTCAACTTCATTTTGAAAAATGGCTAACTAGAAAGCTTGATATAGTGTTGTGCAGAACTAGTCCAGATCATCTGCGACGCTTGCTTGTTTTCAAGACAAACGTTTGTATTTACAATCAAACGTCGAAGACGATCAAGACTAACAGTACATGTCGCGATTATTTCTATGCTGGTTTCCCGCAATACATACTCGGTATAAATCAGCGTATCGCACAAGACAACTAATCTGCTGCTGGCGCTGACTGACTGAATATAATATAATCATGTACATTTGACGTACCGAAATAACATACCGCCCTGGTATAGAGGTCAGTAGAGCTGTGTGTGTGTGGAGCTCACCATGTCGAACATTAATAGTGTTTCCAAATTATTAGGATTTTTATGGGAAGCCATAACCGTCAAAATGTGGATATTTACAAACCATTCAATGACAGGCCATTTAATTCAACATGAAGTCATTTGATGACGTACATATTGATTCAATGCCACGTGTAAACTCGGTTCATTCGTTAAAACGTGAATGGATACGGTTCAAAGTGAAATGATACGGTGTACAATTTCAAACCATACGACGCAAAGTCATTTGATGACGTACATATTGATTCGATGCGACGTGTAAACTCGGTTCATTCGTTACAAAGTGAATTGATACGGTTCGAAGTGAAATGATACGGTGTACAATTTCAAACCATACGACGCAAAGTCATTTGATGACGTACATATTGATTCGATGCGACGTGTAAACTCGGTTTATTCGTTACAAAGTGAATTGATACGGTTCGAAGTGAAATGATACGGTATAAACTCGGTTCATTCGTTACAAAGTGAATTGATACGGTTCAAAGTGAAATGAAATGTTGTACAATTTCAAACCGTACGACGCAAAGTCATTTGATGAAGTAAATATTGATTCGATGCGACGTGTAAACTCGGTTCATTCGTTACAAAGTGAATTGATACGGTTCGAAGTGAAATGATACGATGTAAAATTTCAAACCATACGACGCAAAGTCATTTGATGACGTACATATTGATTCGATGCGACGTGTCAACTCGGTTCATTCTTTACAAAGTGAACTGATACGGTTCGAAGTGAAATGATCGGGCGAAAACACAGTCGGTGCGATGCAAACGCAATCCGTTCGACACAAACTGATTTCATTAGGTGCAAAGTGAAACGGTGCGACATCTGGAGGCGATATTTGCCACATATCACTTGCAGGGTTATTTCCCCTACATATCATATATATTATGATAAATCAAAGTACTAAAAGTACTGAGAATGCAAGGTTTGATAGGAAAGAATGTATGAATATTTGCACGATCAAATTTCCATAAATTTTACATAGTTTTAGCCAACTTGGCGATCTTTGGCGACCTACCAAAATCTTCGAGAGTCAATCCATTCCAAATATATTGTGATCAATTGTCATTCAACTGTTTCAAATCTAGACTAGAACATTATTTTATGAAATTGCTGATGGATAGACAGATTTGTGATTTGTGTTCATGGCCAAATGACCTTCATGTCTAAAATTATGTCATTTAAAGAGTGGCGTGTATTAAGTAGTCTTCCGGGAACAAGATGCACAAGAGGGCCTTTATATCTCTACTGGCTTGAATAGTCTAAGGCCGGAAAACAGTTTTTTGTCTCGCCTATTCGAAGAAAAAAAAGAGACATAGGTATTGCTTTTCCGGCGGCGGCGCCGGAGGCGTCAGCATTCAAGTTTTGCGTTTAGGTCATTTTCTCACAAACTGTATGCACGAGACCTTTCAAACTTTGCTTGTAGTTGTATCTTGGGTGGTACATTGCACCGTGACAAAGCAAATGTGGAAGTGACCTTGACTCTCCAAGCAAAGGGCAGATAACTTAATATTTTTTAGGTTCAACTTTTGAGTTTAGGTCACTTTTTCACAAACTGTACGCACTAGACCTTTCAAACTTAGCTTATAGTTGTATCTTGGGTTGTACATCGCAACGTGACAAAGCAAATGTGGAAGTGACATTGACCCTCCAAGCAAAGGGCAGATAACTTAATAATTGTTATGTTCAACCTTTTGCATTTAGATCACTTTTTCACAAACTGTATGCACTAGACCTTTAAAACTTTGCTTATAGTTGTATCTTGAGTGGTACATCACAACGTGACAAAGCAAATGTGAAAGTGACCTTGACCCTCTAAGCAAAGGGCAGATAACTTAATTGTTACCTCCAACTTTTGCGTTTAGGTCACTTTTTCACAAACTGTGCACTAAAACCTTTCAAACTTGGCTTATAGTTGTATCTTGAGTGGTACATTGCAACGTGACAAAGCAAATGTGGATGTGACCTTCACCATCCAAGCAAAGGGCAGATAACTTGTTACATTTACATCACTCTCTCATGAACTATAATTATGCACTATATGTTTTAAAACTAATTTATAGCTTAATCTTTGGAAGAAAACATATTCTATTTTGACATAGTTGTGTCTTGGGTAGTGCATCTTTTTGGATGCATGGATTTCATCTATAACCTTGACCTACTTTCTGGAGCTGATGATTTTTAGCTCTACTGGCCAAGGGCATTCATTTTTCATCCGATCTTTACAAAACTTTAAATATTGTTAATATAAATGAAAGCTCGCACAAGTTTGAAAACCAGCCAGATAAGACTAGTAACAGCGGAGTTATGGCCCTTGATTTAGTTAAAAAATGCTATATTTTGCCTCGTTAATACGACAGGGCTTTCATTTTTCATCTGATCCTTACCAAACTTTACGAGATGTTTTGCCTTTATTTTATTATTAGTATATTTTTTTTTATTATTTGTACATTTTTTTTGTTTAAATTTGTTTTAAATATATATAAATTTATATTTTTTTATTTATTTTTTGATTATTTTTATTTATTTTTTTATATTTTTTTGTATTTGATATATTTATTGATTTATTGTTTTAAATGTTTTTTGTTTATTTTTTTGTTGTTGTTTTTTTATTTATTTTTTTATTTCATTATTTTTTTCGGTTCGTTGATTTTTGATGGAGTTACGGCCCCTTGACATTTTTCCTATTAAATTTCTTGTCGGCTCTACTCCTCCTAAAGCCTTGTTGGATTTCGACGAAACTTGGCAGGAAGCATCGGTAAGATGTCTAGTTGTGCATATCACGCTTTTTCCGAGTTCGCTGATTTATGACGGAGTTATGGCACTTTCACATTTAAATTTAATGTCGGCGCTAATCCTCCTAAACTTTCTACAAAATTTGGCAGGAAGCCTCAGTATGATGTCTAGTTGTGCAAATCGCGGTATATCAATGAAATCTCGGACAAGTTCGAAAACCAGCTAGATCTTGTTAGTAACGACAGGTTATGGCCCTTGATTTGTTGAAAAATGCTATATTGTATTTCCTTTGTTAAATCTGTAGTTACTTCATTTTTTATCTGATCTTTACCATATTTGTTTAGAATGATAATATAACCCCGTCCCCCACCACCCCGCCCCATTTTTATAAAATTTCATTCATAGAAGTGGGACAAATTAAAAAATACCCATGCCAGACTGGACACAGCAGACTTATTTCCCATGATTACCAGGTGAGCGATCTAAGGCCATCCTATCCCTATTGTTTTTGCAATGTTTGAAAAAAATATTGATGTGAATTTTATGTCGATAACCCTTGATGTAAGAACCATTTTAGCCAGTAGAGCATCCACAGGCCCTCTTGGGCCTCTTGTTTTTAATAGAATGGCATTTTACTTTTAAACAAATGCACTTAAATGTCATCTCAGAAAACGGCAAACTCCATTGTTGTTAGTTACTAAAATGTTTACAACCTCATTTAACCATCATTGACCGTTTTATTTTTAAGTCCAGTCCCCGTTAAGCGAGACATGTGAATCCACGGATTTCTTGTTTAAAAAATCAAAGGCTATAACTCTGATGTGTCTAGTCAGATGCAACTGGTCAGACTATTCAAGCCAGTAGAGTGATACAGGCCCTCTTGTGCATCTTGTTCCCGGAAGACTACTTAATACACGCCACTCTGTAAATGACATAATTTTATACATGGAGGTCATCTTGAGTGACAATTTGGCCATAAAACACAAAGCTGTCTATCTATCAGCAATTTCTTAAAAAAATATTCTAGTCTAGATTTGAAACAGTTGAATGACAATTGATCACAATATAATTGGAATGGATTGACCCTCTAAGATTTTGGTAGGTCGCCAAAGATCTCCAAGTTGGCTAAAACTATGTAAAGTTTATGGAAATTTGATCGTGCAAATATCCATACAGTCTTTCCTATCAAACCTTGCATTCTCTGTAATTTAAGTACTTTGATTTATCATATATTATGTAGGGGAAATAACCCTACCATTGATGTGGCAAATATCGCCGCCAGATGTCGCACCGTTTCACTTTGCACGTAATGAAATCAGTTTGTGTCGAACGGATTGCGTTTGCATCGCACAGACTGTGTTTTCGCCCGATCATTTCACTTCGAACCGTATCAGTTCACTTTGTAACGAATGAACCGAGTTTACACGTCGCATCGAATCAATAGGTACGTCATCAAATGACTTTGCGTCGTATGGTTTGTAATTTTACATCGTATCATTTCACTTCGAAACGTATCAATTCACTTTGTAACGAATGAACCGAGTTTACACGTCGCATCGAATCAATATGTACGTAATCAAATGACTTTGCGTCGTATGGTTTGAAATTGTACACCGTATCATTTCACTTTGAACCGGATCAATTCACTTTGTAACGAATGAACCGAGTTTACACGTGGCATCGAATCAATATGTACGTCATCAAATGACTTCATGTTGAATTAAATGGCCTGTCATTGAATGGTTTGTAAATATCCACATTTTGACGGTTATGGCTTCCCATAGATTTTCTTTTCTCTTTGCGAGGGCTGGCGTGTCTCAGTGAAAAGCGCTTTGGACTTGTAACTTTATTAGACATGTGCGATATAATTAAACAAATACTGTACAGCACATTTTCTTGGTTTTTGTTAAGTGTTAAGCATAATCTCTCGTGTTTTTTTTCATTAAATAACTTCCTTTAAATTAATGTTCACAATCCCTCCACTAATTAAACCAAAAGGATACCCTAATGGTATAGTCACAATACAGTCTGTGGACGTTCTACTTCAGTAATACCGAACAAGTGTACATGTATCTGCTGCATTCTGCTTTTTCTCTGTACTGTTTGATTCTTTTAAATGCAAAATTTTCTGCGGCGACTTGATGCTGTGCATCAATTTTTCTCGTACTGAATTACTAAAGTAAAGTCGAGTACCTAACAATAAAAAAAAGATTGTTAACGTATTCCCCATTTCGGAATGAGGCAGATGAATTAAATTTAACGACGATCCAGGTTAGAAAACTTGCTTCAACATTTTGACTGATAGTTTTTTTCTTTAAATCGGGCGATTTCGTTCAGTATTCGGTTTAATATGATTCTTTGATTTAATAACAATTGATAGGTGATTCTTTTCACTTCGAAATTATGCGGAATGATAAAAGTAATTATTATAATGATAGTCATTCAAATCTAGAACGAAAATCCAAGATGGCGGACCCGTCGTAAAATCCGTATACCTCAATGCAATTTTCTACAATATGGAGAAATAACTGTTCGCCACCAGTGTCAATAACTCATAATAGTTAATATGGGTTTTATATATATAAAAAATAACAGTAACACACACCCGTTATGTCCACAATGACGGAATTAAAACGTGTTGTACCTGGTCGTTATGCTATTTTGATGGTGGGGTTACTGAAAATCGCTTTAAATTTACACGGCATTTCAGATCAAATTCATTGAAGATTTTTTTTTCTCAGTTTTTATTCTGTTTTGCATTTCATTTCTATTTATACTTAGAGGTTTCATGACACCCTTTAAAATGTATACTGTGATACATTTTTTACTTTAATCAGTTGTATGAACTTAATGGTCGATTAAAAAAAAAAATAATAATAATTTTAAAAGAAATATTTGTAAAAACAATAGGTATATGTCGCTTCTGTATGGAGTTACCTCTCCTTCACGAACATTTCAGTCTATAGGTGCATGGCTTTCCTTTAAAGTCGGTAGGCGGCGTGATATACCCTCCTACTTTGGTAAGCTGATCGGCTACTTTTAGCTGCCCTGAATATAACCAAAACAAATCAACGACTAGATAAACATGAAGTGTAAATGACACAATTTTGGTGCGTCTCACTCAGTACCATGCAGAGTTATTGCCCTTGATATTACTAAAAAATATTTGTGTGTGGGGGAGGGGGGTGTATTTACCACCTTCAGTGATACATCTAGTTATAGGAATAATATAAAGCCGCTTCTTTATGTATAGTATGAATATTACGTGCCATTATACACCCACTGATCAAATTTGAAAATTGTATCTTTTATGGTTTTAAAGATAATAGTGTTGAATGAAAAAAAAAGTTTTACATTTTGACTAACGTACGGACGTACGCCATTGTGCCGACTATGTCTCGTTTTCGCTAAAAGGAATCGATTAAAACCATGAATTTGTATAATACCTCTTTGAACTCCGGCTATATTAATAATTTCTCAAGTAGTTAATAATATTTGCCACATACACAACAAAAGCTTTAACTATGTGTAATTTCTTAGGTGATTCGAGCCTAACTATTTTTGCAGAGTCATTTAGAACCAATGTTATACAATCTAGCGCTAACTCAGTTATAGTTAAACTCAGGCTTTGTCGACATCTTCGCGTATAAAATGTTATTAAGAAAAAACATATCCAAGTCCGTTAAGTTACATGGCATGTTGTTTATAAACATTGATTAACGTTTCAAGCATATGGCAACAACCAGGACTCGGGCAGACGTTATCCAGGAAATGCTGAGTCATCGAGAAAAACTTAAGTGAAATCATGCGCAATTAAACAGAATTTCGACGTGCTTCCTTTTGTCTGTTAGCAGTATACTTCCGACTGTCAACGGAATACTTCCGCCTGAATGTGAGTAAATACAGTTCTTTCTGATTGTCGGAAGTACACTTCTTTCTGATTGTCGGCAGTACACTTTCTTCCTGACTGTCGGCAGTACACTTCTTCCTGACTGTCGGCAGTACACTTCTTCCTGACTGTCGGCAGTACACTTCTTCCTGACGCAGTACACTTCTTCCTGACTGTCGGCAGTACACTTCTTCCTGACTGTCGGCAGTACACTTTTTCCTTACTATCGGCGGTACACTTTTTCCTGATTGTCGGCAATACATTTCTTTCTTGACTGTCAGCAGTACACTTCTTCCTTACTATCGGCGGTACACTTATTCCTGACTGTCGGCGGTACACACGTTTTCCTGATTGTCGGCTGTTCACTTCTTCCTGATTGTCGGCGGTACACTTCTTCCTGACTGTCGGCGGTACACACTTTTTCCTGATTGTCGGCAGTACACTGCTTCCTGACTGTCGGCAGTACACTTCTTCTTTACTGTCGGCGGTACACTTCTTCCTGACTGTCAGCAGTACACAATTCTTCCGGACTGTCGGCAATACACTTCTTCCTTACTGTCGGCAGTACACTTCTTCCTGATTGTCGGCAGTACATTTCTTCCTGACTGTCAGCGGTACACTTCTTCCTGACTGTCACCAGTACACTTCTTTCTGACTGACGGCAGCACACTTCTTCCTGACTGTCGGCAGTACAATTCTTCCTGACAGTCAGCGGTACACACTACTTCCAGACTGTCGGCAGTACACTTCTTCCTGACTGTCAGCGGTACACACTTCTTTTTGACTGTCGGCAGTACATTTCTTCCTTACTGTCGGCAGCACACTTTTTTCTGACTGTCGGCAGTACACTTCTTCCTGATTGTCAGCGGTACACACTTCTTACTGACTGTCGGCAGTACACACTTCTTCCTGACTGTTGGCAGTACACTTCTTTATTCTGTCGGCATTACACATCTTCCCGACTGTCAGCATTACCCTTCTTACTGACTTCGGCAGTACACTTCTTCCTGACTGTCGGCAGTATACTCTTCCTGACCGTCGGCGGTACACTTCTGCCTGACTGTCGGCGGTACACTTCTTCCTGGCTGTCGGCAGTACACTGCTGTCTCAATGGCGGCAGTATACTTCTTCCTGACTGTCGGTAGTACACATCTTCCTGACTGTCGGCAGTACACTTCTTCCTTCTACACATCTTCCCGACTGTCGGCAGTACACTTCTTCCATACTGTAGGTGGTACACACTTCTTCCTGACTGTCGGTGCACTTCTTCCTGACTGTCGGCGGTACACTCCTTCCTGACTGTCGGCGGTACATTTCTTCATAACTGTCGGCGGATAAGGACGACATTCCGTTGTGAGACCATGGACATTCCATTGTGAGATCAACGGGTTAAGAAAGACATTTCATTGTAAGACCATGGACATTCCATTGTTAGATCATTGAGATAAGGACGACATTCCATTGTTAGATCATGGACATTCCATTGTTAGATCATGGACATTCCATTGTTAGACCATGGACATTTCATTGCATATCATGGGATAAGGACAGAGACAGTCCATTGTGAAACCATGGACATTCCATTGTGAGATCATGGTGATAGGACGAAGACATTCCAATAGATAAACAAGTCAATCAATTACTGCAAGTCTTTGTTTTCTTTTATTTGTATTTAATTTGAAAAACAAACAAACAAACAAATGTTGATCAGGAAAGATATTGTACCGAAGAAAGTACATATACGTGGGTAAGCAAAGCCCTGATTAATAAAAACGGATGTCAAAATCATGGATTCCAGTTGTCGTGGGAACTTAAATAGACATTATAAATTCAATACATGCTTTTAAAATGTAAAAGTATTTACCGCAAAGCCGTTTCTTAATTGAAAGTCATCGACCTTAGAGTTCGTTTTCAAGTGAAGGAAATTGCTCGTGTAATGAGAAGTGCACGCATCCACTTGTAGTCACATACCATCCATGAATCTGATGATTGTATCTAAAACAACGATTGAAACATTCACGTTCTCCTGACAGTTATTTCATTAGGCGGCAGACACTCTCTGTTTACACCTATGTCAAGATAACATCTGCTTCTGCAAACTCTTTCTATTCTTGATCATTCTTGTTCGTTCGTGATAACGTCAGTGTGTTTCTCCGTTTCGGATACATACATACAAACACACACGCATATACCGTGTTCAGGTGGTTTGGTATTTTCTGAAATATGTGAGTGCTGTGTTTCATAAGTTTTCAAGATGTGAATGGCGATACATAATTAAAAAAATGTTTGTGTGAAATATATTGGGGTGGTGGAGGAGGATTTCTAATTTCGGAAACCACACCCTTGTGAATTGGACCAGGTTTATGATAATGTTTACTTGGTTTTCAGCAGCTACAGGTCGTGTCTGTTGTACTTGATTTCAGCAGCTACAGACCGGGTCACCATGCGTCTGACTGTTGTATTCGTTTTTCAGCAGCTACACACCGGGTCATCATGCGTCTGACGGTTGTACTTGTTAGCTCTACTGATCAGAGATCAGCAGAGCTTATGCCGTGGTACGTCGTCCGTCTGTCTGTCCGTCCGTAATTTTTTTGTTGTAGCGACTACTCCTCTGAAACTACTGAATGGATTTTCATCAAACTTTACAGAAATGTTGCCCATGAAGTCTAGTTGATCCTAACACAAAGTCATGTCGATGTGAAATCCAAGATGGCCGCCAAATCTAAGAATAGATTTTTAAAAAACAAGATTGTAGTGACTACTTCTTGAAAACTCTAAGTGATATTGATATGGGACTTTTTTTTTAAATGATCAGCATGACTTGAAGTTAGTCCTTGTCGACAATCGTTTTGATTCGACGTTAAACATGGCTGCCAGCGGCCATCTTTGTTTACAAAGAGTTATTTAGTAAAAACCTTGTAGCAACTACTCCTCTGGAACTACTACGGATTTCTATGAAACTTCACAGGAATGTTGCTCTTGATGTTTAGATGATCCTAGCAACATTTCAGGTTGGTCGGAAATTCAAGATGGGCGCCACAGCTAAAAATAGATTTTTCAAAACACAAGTTTGTAACGAGTACTTCTTGAAAACTATAAGTGATATTGATATGGGACTTTTTCTAAAATGATCAGTATGGAATGATGTTGATCGTTTTGATTCGATGTTAAACATGGCTGTCAGCGGCCATCTTTGTTTACATAGAGTTATCTAGTATAAACTTGTAGCGACTACTCCTCTGTAACTATTCAACGGATTTTCATGAAATTTCACAGGAATGTTGCTCTTAAAGTCTAATTAATCCTAGCAAAATTTCAGGTCGGCCGAAAATTCAAAATGGCCACCATGGCTAAAAATAGATTTTCAAAATACAAGTTTGTAGCGACTACTTCTTGAAACTATAAGTGATATTGATATGGGACTTTTTCTAAAATGATCAGTATGACATGACGTTGATCCTTGTCAAAAATTATTTTGATTCGACTTTAAACATGGCCGCCTGCGGCCATCTTTGTTTACATAGAGTTATATAATGAAAAATTGGAGCGACTACTCCTTCTTAAACTACTTGACCGATTTTCATGAAACTTCACAGGAATGCTGATCTAGCTATCAAAAACCT
Source organism: Cyrtodaria siliqua (assembly GCA_037043455.1). NCBI lineage: Eukaryota > Metazoa > Mollusca > Bivalvia > Adapedonta > Hiatellidae > Cyrtodaria > Cyrtodaria siliqua. Next base: position 119,052 of record JAWPHD010005190.1, read on the forward strand.
ATCAGTAGCGCTTCAAGGTCATTGACCTCTTGTTTTTTTTCAGAAGCTACAGACGGGGTCACCATGCGTCTGACTGTTGTTTTCATGTTTCAGTAGCTACACACCGGGTCATCATGCGTCTGACGGTTGTACTTGGTTTTTTTCAGCATCTACAGACGGGGTCACCATGCGTCTGACTGTTGTATTTGTTTTTCAGTAGCTACACACCGGGTCATCATGCGTCTGACGGTTGTACTTGTTGTTTTTTTTCAGCATCTACAGACGGGGTCACCATGCGTCTGACTGTTGTATTTGTTTTTTTCAGCAGCTACAGACCGGGTCATCATGCGTCTGACTGTTGTATTTGTTTTTCAGCATCTACAGACCGGGTCATCATGCGTCTGACTGTTGTATTTGTTTTTCAGCAGCTACAGACCGGGTCATCATGCGTCTGACTGTTGTATTTGTTTTTCAGCAGCTACAGACCGGGTCATCATGCGTCTGATTGTGCTACTTCTTCTGTGTTTGGTGGTCACCACAGTGTTCGCCAAGGTAAGTCCATCGGCATGCTCCTACTACTACTACTAGCATTCGGTTGTCTCTATTAAATGTTTCAAGTTTAGACGTAAATATTAGTTATTTTAATGACTTTAAAAAACTCGATGTATATTTAATAGGCAATTAAAGATCTCTGAAGATATGTTTCCAGTCATGACTCGAAGTAAACAAGTTTTAAGTGCAGCTCACAAACTCATGTATGCAGCTCCCAGCCACACCACTTATATAACAACTTTTATACAGGTTCATAGAACGATTTAACTGTAAGCAGATGGTGGATTCTTTCTAGAACACGCAATCATTTCGCTATACCGAACAGGCCACTCAGAGGTCATGCCAATGCATATACGCGTCTTCTACAGAAATGGGAAACTTTCAGGAAAGCATCTGTACCATATTAAATCCGTATGAGATACCAACTACTTAATCGTTCACAACACAAGTTTACTATTTATATTGTGTATTAACAATTCGAATATAAATAGTCCCAAAAAGATGAATTTGTAACAGAAGCGCTAAATAAGGAATTAATACACATTTTAATAATTGAAAACACTTTGTATGAACCATATTCCTGTCAGATGCAGCCATGTTTATATGTTGTTGACAGGAAAGATCTAAAAAAAAAGATCGTTCCCGCAATAAAGATAAAAACCGTGGACGAGAGGAAGCTATATTGGCAGCGACAGAGGTTCGGCATGCGTATTGTGTTGTGTGCTTACGTTGTATTGCTTACATTCATTTATTAAACTTCATTTATTATTTTAATTATGCATATTGCAGTTATTTCATCAGAATCGGACGGACGCATGTGTGTTACATTTCATTACGATGGTCTTTGATAATGATCATGTTGATGTGGTTGCTCGAAGAAGCTTTCGTATTTTCTAAACTGAAACTATATGTTGTGTGTGTTAGTCAAAATGGTAGACACATAGGCCTGAGTTTTCAATTTCCGAAAAGTGTTGTCCTTTGCCAGCTGGCTGATTTTGGGTCCATTGCATCTTGCAGGCCCGTAGCTACACTGGGGCACACTGAGGCACACCGAGGCAGTTTCCTCGGTAGAATTTTGTATATGTACATACTGTACATATAAACAACTTTAACATCGACAAATAATCAGTCATTGACAAAAATGTCTTGCTTAAAACTGAAAATATTGTCTGGGAAATGCACTGAAACGCAGGAAACGCATGTAGAAAAGAAATCGCGTGTGTACGAGGATGGGGGTTGGTTGGTTGGTTGGTTGGTTGGTTGGATGTGTGTGCATGCCACCAGACCTCCATATAAAAGGATTTGCTTCGGGCCAGTCCTGTTCCCGATTAAAATGGAAAAAAATACACTTTTTTAAAATATATTTTTAACCATATCCACATATCTTGTATCTATTTTCATGTTTTGGCCAAAATCCTTTCACCTTAATTTCCATAGCGTTGGTAATTGCCGTACTGCCAGTACTGCCGGTAAAAGTGTGCATTGCAATTGCTGCCAAGTAAATCGGAAATGATATGCACAGGAAATTGCATGCTTTTTTATCATTACCTTCCGTTATTATATTTATTTATAAATAATTATAATAACAGAAAGTAGTAATCACAAGACACAATTTCCTGTGTTTATATCTAGATTATTAGCTTTAGAGCATACGTTGTACTTAGTCATGTTTTTTTTCTAGAATTAAAGCTTGTAAAAACTAGTAATCGCATGATGCCATGGTACTGTTTTGTGAAAGATGTGAATCATTTCTCTACACTCTTTGAACCACTGTGCACCTGTCAAATCCGTGTGCAACAGCTCATACTGTTGTTAACTGATACAGAAATGTTAGCGAAATGCTCCTCCTAGACTCAGCTGGACGTTCTCTGTGGGAGTCTGGCTCGGGAAGATGCGGCGATAATAACCACTAACAAGATCACTGCGGGGCTAAAACAGTCCGACTTCTCATGACACAAATACGAGTGGCGTCTCTAAGCAACATGTTGTTAATGTCATTGGATACCTCCAAGTTGTACTAAGCCTTTCGTTTTCCTTGTTTAATGTATTTTTGTTTTTATTCTAATATAACAGTTATTGGCAGTGATTCAGTCGCACTTTCAATAACATGACTGTTTGGCTGGTTGTTTTTCTTGGCATGTCTTTATCAAATTGCTTTCGATACAGTTTCCAGTCAGTATAGATTACGATAAAGTGTGTATAATTTATAAAACATTATCGAGTGAACTTTTAAACTTATATTGCAAGTAGTTAGACTTACCATTTTCATTATAAACAGTAGCATTATGATCCTGTATATTTGTTTGTTCATTGTTTTTCATTCCTTAGTTATTAAAATGTCTTAAAATTCGATATAATCCCTAAAAATATTCAAATCACAAAATGACATACTTGTATATACGTGTATATAGAAATAGCATGAGACAAGTTGACTAATTTCAGGGTGGAGTGGAGCAGGACGAACGTGATGACGAGTATAACACTGTAGAAGTTCAGCAGACACAACCAGAAAAGGAAGGAATGAAAAGTACGATTATGAGACCCTTTTAGGGCAAATGGGGTGGGATGGGGACCGGGGTTGGTGGTGGTGGGGGGACCGTATGACATATGAAAAAAACAACAGTTGCCTCCTATGGCATATGGAAACAATAATGTGTCTATATGGGGGGGAAATAAAATACGTCAATATGGAAAAAATAGGCAAATTAAAAAAAACTTATGGCATATGGAAAATAATATTTTGGCTATATGGCTTATGGAAAAAAAGTTTGATGATATAGTTTTTCTCGCATCTGGCAACCGTCTGCTGATTTTACTGGTGTGGATGGTTATTGTGTGTGCTGATGTTCTGAGCCAATGGACTGTGAAAGCACACCTGGGGCGAACGTTGAAATATAGAGCCCTGAAGCACAGAGCACACAAGAGTCAAGCACACAAGAGTCAAGCACGTCATCAATTCGACAAGTGTCTGTCGTTTATAACAGGATCGTTATAATGAACCAGGGTCATTATAACGATCCTGTGTATACATACGTCCGTTGGTATCATTCATCTGTTAACGTTTAGAAGAAAGGGCCTTCGTTTTTCATCCGATCTTTTTCAAACCTGGCCAGATTGTTGGTATCAATGACAGCTCCACATCTAATTATCGGACCTGTAACACCACAGAGTACAATGCCCTTGAATTTCTTAAATATGCTGTCTTACCACGTTGAGGGCATTCGTTTATCATCCGATCTTTTTCCAAGCTTGGCCAGATTATTGATATCAATGAAGCTCGGACAAGTTCAATTGAATTGGGTTTTAAGGCACCACAACATATACAATATATGGCGCCTAACAGGAATGAACGTGCCAGGCCCATCCTCAATTTACATCAAGATAAAATATGGAGAGTGGGCCTAGAACCTTTTTACTTGCAGAACTGCAGAATTGCTGCAAATTCTATAGTACACACTCCATTTACGATGGAGCCGCGCTTCCACGTTTGCACATGCGGTGTCATGATAAAAACCTTGAATGACAGTGTGTTTGTGAGATCGCAGTGGTTGTATTCTACTCCGGCAACCACACGGGGACCGGACAAGTCCAGTTCAATCTGATTAGTAGCATTAGAGTTATGGCCCTTGATATGATGAAAACTTTGCTAAATATGAATAGCTACTTCATTGTCATCTGATCTTTAGTAAACTTGTTCAGAATGTTAATAGCAATAAAAGCTGAGACAAGTATGAAAAACAGCCATGTTTGACTCGTATCTACCCCCACCCCACCACACACACACACACACACACACACACACCACTATTGTTATTATTTTAAATATCTTATTTTATTAAGTTATCTCGGTCGGAGTAGGAAGTAGAAACTGTATTCATGAACTACCCATGTCAGGCTAGAAATACCAGAGTTATGGCCCATGATTTATTGAAAAATTGCTATATTTCGCTTTGTTAAATATGTTGCTGCTTCAGTTTTCATCTGATATTTACCAGTTTCAGAATGTTAACAATAATGAAAAGTTGGACAAGTATGACAAACAGCGACCTGACTAATCCATTTCTCCTATTCCTATCCTCACCCTCTACGACCTGCCTACCCCACACCACCCAGAATTGTTTTCGTCATATTTTATGAAGTTATCTCAGTTATAGAAGAAAGTAGGCTAAATAAAACAAAAACTTGCCATATCAGACTAGAAACAGCAGCTTGAATTGGAATTATTTTATTACGTTTGTTCCCGCCATCAACAGGCAAAGTTTAAAGCAGATGTATAATGTTTCTAAACCTACTGAAATCTGACAAATATAGACTCAATATGAATGGCTTTAACCAGCCAAGCCAAAACCCAAAACTGGACTGATGACTGTCGAATTACAGTAAGCTCTTACTTAATCTCGGGTATTGTAAATACCCTTTAATAAACCTATACTTGTTATCGGCACATATACATTATTTTATGACCTGAACTCATGGATAGGGTTTGGATAAACGATTTTATTGTGTAATTTTGCCGTTGTTTGGCGGGTTCGTGCCTCTAGCTCCTTCGATCTTTTCCAAACTTGTTTAGAATACCATTTTTAATAAAAGCTCAAAAAAGTTTGAAACAGTCATATCTTACACCTCTTCTTCGCCTTACCAATCTTTTAGATCATGCAAACTTAGTTATTCACTTGACTTCGACAAATTTACAGACTAAGAAGATATGTTTATCAATGAGAGACAAGCATTGCACAACCTTATGGACACCATACAGCAACTGGAGCGATATGGCCCCCTTAGGCCTCTTGTTTAAATAAGAATGCAATATAGTGTCAGTTATAGAAGTTGTGGCGGGACTCAAAGGGAAACCGGTTTGAAACATTCAAAGTTAGTTTGTCAATTTTGAATAAAAAAAAATATAAAGAGTTCAAAACAGTGTACGTGTGAAACTCAAAATTGAAAATGATGTTAAAATGTCTCCACATAGCTCAGGCCTAAAAAGAAAGTTTATTAGTATGTATGTGCACATAGTAATGCTGTTCTGCATCTTCAAATCAAGTATGGATAATACAGCAGTGCAATTTAATCTAATGAAATGCAGCAACGAATGCAACACAAACAAAACAGAATAGTAGAATATGGAGAGCAGTGAAATAAAATGCAGTTGGAGGTTATAAGCATATATATGTCAAAGCACTCTTCAAAACTGTGCAGTTACAATAACCGCTCCTATGCCAACAGGAACATCATATTCTGCAATATAGGAGATTATAGGTCACCATAATGACATAATGGAATGCCTGTTAATTGAAATACGAAGTTTGAGTAATTAAGATCGGAGACAGATATTCACGCATATCCCATATCAGATTGAGTAATACATTCGGGAATGGTACTGGTATTTGAACCTACGTATTTCCGTAGTGATTCAATTTGGTATATTCTATAACAGAACTCTTTCATTAAATGTCAAACGTTTTACTGAGACTAAAGAAAATTACATTCTTATATTGTGTACAAAACCTTTGTATTATATTTCAGACCCGTGCAACATGAAGAAGTGTGGGCGTGGTGAGGTGTGCGTGCTGGATGAAGGATCTGCCCTCTGTGTCTGTCAGACATGTGACCAGGAAGAGCCGTCAGTCTACAAGGTATCCGTTAATTAATGAAAGTTCGTGTAATTATGAAACATGGGAAGATCAGTATCCGCTAAATATTGAAAGTTCATGTAAATATGAAACCTCGAAAGATAAGGTTCCTGATTTGAAATTGTTTCTGGCTACACATATTACTTGTGTAATTAATGGTTCGCTCAGTTCGTCAAAATGTCAAAGATGGTATTGCGATAGTGAATATTACGGTACGCTTGTGGGTGTAATGAAGAGATAATTTAATGGAGACGAAGGCATACAGCCCATCACTTATGACAAATACAGCATAATGATACATATTATTTAAAGCAAAAAAATTACTGCAAATGAACATGTATGTTACTTGTAACATAATGCATTGTCGCACTTGAGTATATTTCACTTCTTTTGAATATAGTTGCTGCGATTTTCTTTCATATAAATCAGTAAATTATCATATTTATAAATGTTCCATATATGGTAATTTAGAACTATGATGTCATAGTTCTCAAAATGGCGGCTTCTGTATCTATTTGATCCAATTTTGATAATTTGTCAAGTTTTTTATTTTATTTTTTCTCCCAATAATAACGCTTGTTTGACTTGTTTGCACTAAAGTTTTCAGACACACACTGTTGTTTTCCAGAATGTTTCCTGTATTCGTACACTTGAAACAGTTGGTGTGATACTGTATCATTTCAGGTGTGCAGCACGAAGAATGTCACCTATGACACAGAATGTCACCTGGACATGGACCACTGTCTATGTAAACGTGGACAGCCAGGATGTATTGATTCTGGGCTCAACAAAGTCAGACTGGACTACTATAGTGCTTGTAAAGGTATGTAACCGTGGTCAGATTTTGGGGTGTAGTCAGACTGGACTACTATGGTGCTTGTAAAAGTATGTAACCGTGGTCAGATTCTGGGGTGTAGTCAGACTGGACTACTATGGTGCTTGTAAAGGTATGTAACCGTGGTCAGATTTTGGGGTGTAGTCAGACTGGACTACTATGGTGCTTGTAAAGGTATGTAACCGTGGTCAGATTCTGGGGTGTAGTCAAACTGGACTACTATGGTGCTTGTAAAGGTATGTAACCGTGGTCAGATTCTGGGGTGTAGTCAGACTGGACTACTATGGTGCTTGTAAAGGTATGTAAACGTGGTCAGATTCTGGGGTGTACAGTCAGACTGGACTACTATGGTACTTGTAAAGGTATGTAACCGTGGTCAGCTTCTGGGGTGTAGTCAGACTGGACTACTATGGTGCTTGTAAAGGTATGTAACCGTGGTCAGATTCTGGGGTGTACAGTCAGACTGGACTACTATGGTGCTTGTAAAGGTATGTAACCGTGGTCAGCTTCTGGGGTGTAGTCACACACTACTATGGTGCTTGTAAAGGTATGTAACCGTGGTCAGATTCTGTGGTGGACATACTGGACTGCAATGGTGCTTGTAAAGGTATGTAACGGTGGTCAACTTCTGTGGTGGACATACTGGACTGCTATGGTGCTTGTAAAGGTATGTAACCGTGGTCAGCTTCTGTGGTGGACATACTGGACTTCTATGGTGCTTGTAAAGGTATGTAACCGTGGTCAGCTTTTGTGGTGGAATTACTGGACTGCTATGGTGCTTTTAAAGGTATGTAACCGTGGTCAGCTTCTGTGGTGGAATTACTGGACTGCTATGGTGCTTGTAAAGGTATGTAACCGTGGTCAGCTTCTGTGGTGGACATACTGGACTGCTATGGTGCTTGTAAAGGTATGTAACCGTGGTCAGCTGGGATGTACTGATTCTGGGGTGGACATACTGGACTGCTATGGTGCTTGTAAAGGTATGTAACTGTGGTCAGCTTCTGTGGTGGACATACCGGACTGCTATGGTGCTTGTAAAGGTATGTAACTGTGGTCAGCTGGGATGTACTGATTCTGGGGTGGACAGACTTGACTGCTATAGTGCTTGTAAAGGTATGTAACTGTGGTCAGCTTCTGTGGTGGACATACTGGACTGCTATGGTGCTTGTAAACGTACGTAACCGTGGTCAGCTGGGATGTACTGATTCCGGGGTGTACAGTCAGACTGGACTACTATGGTACTTGTAAAGGTATGTAAACGTGGGCAGCTGGGATGCACTGATTCAGTCAGACTGGACTACTATGGTGGTTGTAAATGTTTGTAAAACATGGACAGCCAGGTTGTACTGATTCTAGGGTGGACAGACTGGACTACTATGGTGCTTGTAAAGGTATGTAAAACGTGGACATCCAGGATGTACTGATTCTGGGGTGTACAGTCAGACTTGACTACTATGGTGCTTGTAAAGGTATGTAAACGTGGGCAGCTGGGATGTACTGATTCTGGGGTGTACAGTCAGACTTGACTACTATGGTGCTTGTAAAGGTATGTAAACGTGGGCAACTAGGATGTACTGATTCTGGGGTGGGAGAAAGTCAGACTGGACTACTACGGAGCTTGCAAAGGTCGCATACAAGCTAAAATTATTTCAGTTTGTCTTTTATTCTGCCATAGTAGATACGGGCTGGAGGGGGATCAAAAGGGCCCCAAGACACTCTTTTGATTAACATGGAGAAAGTGACAAAAAATCTGTATTCTGCCATGCATCGATACTGTATTGTATATTATCTATTGCAGAGTTGACAGAATGCCCCACTGAGGAGTTTAACAACTTCCCAGGCAGGATGAGGGAGTGGCTGTTCACCGTTATGAGGGATCTGGTAATTTACACAATAAATACTTGATTAGATTTTTGTTTTTAAATAAACAAAACGTTAAAGGCAAAAAACTTTTTTCGATGAAATTGTGTAGGCTTATAGAAGAAAAACATTTCTTGGCGCCGACGCGCTATTTTTTCGCTGTAAGAACAAATTGTAAATATCGATTTTATCAAAAGGCTAAAAACTTCAAAATTTCATTGAATTTTGTGAACATTTGGTGATTTGTAAATGCCTAGAAATAGTGCTTTTAATAAAAACACAATAGGCAAAACAACTAAACGTGTAACAACCAAAACTCTGGTTAATTGTTTATGTGTGTTATCATTGTAAATTGTCAGTTGAATGCATAGTCATTTTGACTCTGCTCAAACTGTTAGTTTACGTTTTTTGTGAGTGATGTTTTTACGTAAATATTCCTCTGCCATTGGTTGGCACATCCACAGCAGCCCATGAAAATTCTGTGAAAACTGTTTTCTGCAGTTTTTCATTTCCATAGAGACATTATATCTTATGTTTTTGATTTCCAAACAGCACCGACTCTAAAATTGTCTTTTCCAAAGGGAGGTAATTTCTGTAGCATTCATGTTTACATCCCAGAGAAAAAATGGATTACTCTATATTGTTGAGAAATTACCTTTGCTTTTCTTCGTTTATATTTTTGCTACAGTGAGAATTTAAACATATACTGACGAGATAAAGAAACGCCTCATCGGGAATTTCCGCTATAAATTGTATATACCGCACACTTAATGCCACATAATATTCCAAAGAAATCCCAAGATGTTTTGTAAAACAAAGTTGCAGTTGGTTAGAGAAAGGACACAATTGTGATGTTGTAGACGTTTTAATCACAGTACACTTTATAACAAGAAATTCATAAATATTGAAGTTCCTCTTTGAAAAATTGACTATTTTAGTACTGTATTTAACGTAAAGAGTTTGCAGAAATTTGCATCCTAAGTTTGCTCACATGCTTGAGCCAAACAGATACTCTGCCAATAATCAAACTTTGAAGAAATACTATTTGCTCTGTTTTGTGTTGTTTTAGTATTTTTTCCGAAAAGAAAGGTCTTACGTAGCCATGTACCATTCGATTAACAGCAGCATAGTGTACATACAATATATAGCGGAAATTCCCGATGAGGCGTTTCTTTATCTCGTCAGTATATATTCACTGAGCTGTGTATAAAATTAAAAGAAAATGTGTTGTTTTATCACTAATATGAATTATTGTTTCTCGTTTTTCACAAATAAATCTGTTACGGTTAATCATCCTTACACAACACATATCTTCTACATACCTAACCCTTCAAGCTAAACCCGGTATTGTTAGATTAACCAGTAAATACAAAATATTTCTTCCTTAACCCGCTAAACATTACTATTATAGTCTTTGCGTCCATTGTACAATGTCCAGCTACTGATCAGTCATTTCCCCCAAAACACCCCTTTTTCACATAAATGGAAAGGTCTTCATTCAAAGAAAGAACAGTCCATTATATATATGCAACGGGTTAAGGATTAAAAAAAAAATCAAGACGCATAGTGGATTTTGAATGCAGAGATCATGGATTCGATTAAAGCCTCAGTTGTGCTGCTTAGTTTTTGGCAAGACACTTCCCCTAGTCTCGTCCTTTGGATGGGGACATAAACCAGGCCCAGTATTCACAAAAATCCCATGTTCAAGCTCAAAACTCAAATATATTTCTTTTAGCTAAAGCTTTTTTCAATGGGTGTTTTTCATTACAAAACGTTCAGGACAGCTGTAATTGCGTATCTTGATTTGTGTTAACCATTACGTAATTGTGTAACCATTAAGTAATCGCGTAACAATTAAGTAACCATTAAGTAAGATTTTTAAAATCTTATAGCCGAGCTCGAGCTTGAGATTTTGGCTCAAAAGTTTCGAGAATATGTGGCCAGGTGGTTTGTATGGTGTTTCACGTCATTTTCAACACATGTAAGGTTATATATGACGGTCAGTTTTTTGTGGTGAAGGCAGACCACCTACTTTTTCTGGGTAGAACCAGTACTGTACACCTCCTGTCATCCGTAAGAATCCACACTTCCTCACCCACAACTGTGTATTGGAGTCTGTCCATTTTGAGCATGTTAAAGAACCATAGGAATCCATTCAAAAGTGTAGCACATGGTTTATACTCTCCCCTTTTCTAGGGTGGCTCTAAATAACTTTATACAATCTGTTGATAAAACATTAAACAACAATTCTACCACTAAAACAGGAGATGGTGTATACTTAAAGGGAATCTAGCGACACAGCCAAACATGTTATTGAGAGTTCTGAAACAAATATCAAAATCATGATGCTAAACAAAAAAGATAAGACTATTTGAAGGTTGTTCTAAAACGGATCTAGGAGCGGCCATTTTGAGAAATATGACTTCATAGTTCCAAATTACTATATAATTATGGAATATTGATAAATATCTTTTAAAGCAAAGAAAATCTCTGCAAAAGAATGCAAAATCCTTTACTGGTCATATAAAGCATTACTGTCATCAAGTATATATATTTTTCATACAGTTGCTGTCATTTTTTTCCTATAAATCAATAGATACTCATATTTATAATATTCCATAAATCCGTTTCAGCGAAACCTTCAAATCATCATATATTTTTTGTTGATCATTCGATATTGATAATTCTTTCACCCTTGTCCAAGTTTTTCAAAACTTTCAATAATATCGATTGTTAGACTCTGTCACTACATTCCCTTTAATTCTTGTTTTCTTTGTCTAATTATTGCCAAACTGATACATTATATTTCAGGCCAACCGTTCGGAGCTGGATGAGTACTTGGACCTACTGGAGAATGCAAACAATGACAACACACATGCAGACGCTGTCCTCTGGAAATTCTGCGACCTTGACATTCACCCCAATGACAGGTATATACCACTTATTACAAACTTATTTGCTGCCTTATTCATAATTTTCCATTGCAGAGATGTTGAGATTTTATCTTATTTTCAGTAGGTGTTAACATTTGTATTACTCGGTTTTTATCCTTAGGTTCTATTGTAAAATAAAAATCTTTGGCAGAGTAAAAAGACGATAATTTTCAACATTTTGAAAGATACATATATTGAATCAATTTGCATAAATGTGCATGAAATGTGCAGGGTTTTGAAAGAATCACACTGTACATGCCTTAATTTTAACAGTAAACTTGGTTGAACATTAATGATAAACACCTTTATCACCTACCAGAATGTTTTGGTATGTCTTATTTCTGGTCACTGATTGGTCAGTTTTTATTCAAAATTATGAATATGATAAAATAACGTGGAACTAAATAAAATTTCTAAAGATCTTATTGTTATAGATTATGAAACCTGAAATACAGTATCTATATAATTTGAACTAATTCCACCATTTTACATTCTGTTGCTGTATTTATAAAAGCCAAAATTTATATTTGTTTTTCACAAATTTACAGATCCTAGTTAGTAAATATAGCTCTTTATAATTACATAGCAGAGATCTCCACTTGTTGTTTGTGACATTTCAGGCACGTGACCCGTCGTGAACTGATGTACATTATTGCCTCCATCAAGCCAATGGAACATTGCCTGGTTCCCTTCCTCAACAAGTGTGACAGTGATAATGATAACACCATCAGTCTGATAGAGTGGGGTACCTGTCTAGGGATTGGTCATGGTAAGTGATACACAGTCTATATTGTCTCTGACAACACAGCTGGTATAGCGTTTCATCAGCATAACCTCATATCTAACCACATAGTAAGATATATGTACCATACAACATTTATACAATGTTAATAACCACAGTGCTGTAACCAAACCAACATACATTGCATGAACTGTATTGCTGGTACTCAGTTTTCAGACCAAGATACTGCATGAACTGTATTGCTGGTACTCAGTTTTCAGACCAACAGATATTGCATGAACTGTGTTGCTGGTACTCAGTTTTCAGACCAAGACATTGCATGAACTGTGTTGCTGGTACTCAGTTTTCAGACCAAGACATTGCATGAACTGTGTTGCTGGTACTCAGCTTTCAGACCAAGACATTGCATGAACTGTGTTCAGACCATTGTATAAATTGTGTTGCCCTTTCTCAGTGTGGAGACCATTGTATTAAATATATTGACGGTACTCTGTGCTTTTAATGTTATCCCTAAATTATTGCTCAAATTGAAACGCCAGAAAAACTAAAGACCTGGCCTGGAATTCATCAACCGTTCTTCGGGCTATTCTTACACTAGAGCCCAAATACTCAAATTTCGTTCGTAAATATCCCATGACTTTCAAATGAAGTTGCCATTTATTAGTATTTATCAAATTTATTCATAGCATAAGCTGCTGTGCTCATTTATCCTTTAAACTTACAGAAATATTTGTCATTGAAATTTATACTTGGGCTTAAGTCTAAGAATATTCTCAAGAATATTTGGTAAAGTCAAGGCCTGGTCAGACATTTTGATTCAACATTTAATCTTGCTCTCCTTTGTTTCAGATTCTATTGAGGACAAATGTAAGACTGTCCATGAGAGGAGAGGTTAGGTCACATGACAGTCATGTGACATCCAGGCAACACTGTACACTGATGATGGGTGATCTACCTGTGTATGGTGACATTTTATTAATACATACTAAGGATTAAAACTAACTGAGACACAAGTCGCCCAAGATCACTGATATATAGTTTACATGTAGCCAGCCATGAGGTGTTACAGTGTTCCTGATTGAGTCTTCCACCACGTGCCAAAGTTGTGCTATGCTATTGTTAATATTTCATGCTTTCATTTTTCCATTTTCCTTTGGATCTCATTTTTTTTAAATGTGTATCAAGCTACTGTACTGCTAGTAGACAATCCATACTATCTCTATATGTGCTAATTATCCACTATGATGAAAGGAAACTTTTATATTGAAATGTTTGAAATGTGTGAGTTACAGTTACTTTCTATAAAAAAACTGGCTTAAAGGGACACATGGCAATCTTGGAAGTTTTTACCAAGAATTAAAATGACCATCTTGATTTATTAATACAGTATGGTACCATTTTGATTTATTAATACAGTACGGTACCATTTTGACTTTAAAACTGCTTGCACATAATCAAAAAAAAAAAATAGTTTTCATTTTCTTCTTCGTTTTTCTAACAGGTGTTTAAATATATTATTTGTGAAACATAATGAACAGTTAGTAATTTTTAAAGACAATTTTCTCCGAACTACTCTAATAATTGATATCAATGATAAAAAAAAATGCATGGCAAATTTAAAACAAATCAAGATTGCCATGTGTATCTTTAATACATGATTTTCAGCAACAATTTTCAAAGGGGAAAGATTTTAATTATTCTTTTTGGGGTACACATTCTGAAAAGCTGACAACTCTTCACACTACTAATGTGAATCATGTGATATATATATGTATGTTGTTAAACATTAGCAGATGCAATACACAAATGTGTTAATACAAGGCATATGTGTAACACTTGTATTGTTATGTCTTTTATCGTAATATGCTGTGTTAAGATGTGTGAGTCGGATGTGAGTTTTATATCTCATTCTGTAACAAATGCTTTATGCTTTCATGTATCTTTGATCGGTTAAATTTTTATTTAATCTGTGCATAAAATCAACAAACAGAAATCTTTTGGAAATGTTTTGTATCAATGTATTTTAAAAAATGCAGGCAAAACTATTGGTTTGTTCCATTTTAATACTTTACTGTCATTAGATCCGTTATCTACACATTATATTGATAGCAAATTTATAACATGATGGCAAACAATTTAAAAGCAATAAAACATGGTAACAAAAGAAAGATTTTATTATATTGATTTTCTATACCATACATACAATACTTGTGTAAAGGTTGTTGACACATGTTAGAAGAATAACTACAACAGAATAAGACTGGGCTGGTCCCTCAAACACTGTCTACAGAGTGCTATACAACACATGACAGTTGGCTGCGCCAGTGATGCACCCTAGGGTTATATATGTAGTTCTGCACCTATCTGAGTGAATGGTGATGACAGGAATACCAGGGGGATTAGACATCAGTGATGACAGCGGGATAGGGAATTAGACAGAACCCCAAACCAACATGGAGATATTTGATATCGAGTACCGGTATATTAGTAGACCCTGAGGAATTATACATGAATACTGCTCCAAGGGGTGGGATTTAGACAGTCAATTTGTTTTGTACATTTGCCTTAATTCCCCCACGTGTATTCCCTGCCACTGCCTCCACCTCTCCCACCCCAACTCCAGGTGGGGGAATTGAAATGAATTGGGTTTTAAGATGAAAGATTATATGGCGCCTAACAGGAATGAATGTGCCAGGCTCATCCTCTATTTACATCAAGATAAAATATTGAGAATGGGCCTCGAACCGTCTAACCTGCAAATTCTATAGTAGACACTCCATTTACGATGGAGCCACGTTTGCATACGCAGTGTCATGATAAAGACCTTGAATAAGCATTCTAACCCAGCACGGGGCCCAGATGGGGGAAAACATTGATAGATGCATTATATACATAGACTAGTATTGTACAAGGTACCCATTAGCCAAGTTTGATACTAAATTATAGGAAAATTTTCTCCAATAAAAATGATTCTAGACAATAACGTAAACTATAACATGACCTTGTTCGTGATATGTAACTATCAATCAGAATCCACAAAAAACAATGTATACATGTAGGATTGGATCATAAATAAAAATACAAGAAAAAACTCATCTAAAATACAAGAAAAAATCATCTCCGATTATTATTTCTCGTTGTACCAAACAAACATGGTAAACTGACAATACACTAGAAAACCACAGGTCTTGTCGAACTGTTAAAAAGACAAAAAAATAAAAAAAACACAAGTAAAAAATTGAGCAAATAGTTAACTTTTGGATAATATATACAATGCTCAAGCTAACAAAATATACGATGAAATATTTAAATGTAAAATTGCGTCGTCTCACTAAGACTCACTGTTGTATGTGATATGTAGAGGCCTCCACTAGAGGGTATCATTGGTCACTACTACTGTGTATGTTGATGAACACTATAATGGTAGAAGCAATTCAGGGAAACACGGATTGAAGCATAAATTCTGACACACTTATAGTTTCATTATTACAGTGGTTAAAACAGTCTTGCAGGTTGTTGCTTTTCTATTAATACATCCATCCACTTGCATGGACTCTTCCGTTGTCATAAATAGTGTATATACCCATGTGATATATCGGAAAAAGGTAATAAATAAATATTTGATGTCCGAATTTACCTCTTCTCCCAATTTTACAGACGGGCTAAACTCTGACAAGCTATGTATGTTTTACACAAGCTTTATTAACGATACACCGATTTAAATCTTAATGAATGCAATGTTAAGAATACACATACAAAGTCTTTGGATTTCTATCATCTGTTCGAGTTCCATATTGGGCTCTCTTGAGAATACCCTTTTGATCAAAACTTCAAGTTATGTTCTTTTCCTGATGAAACGTCATGGAACCCATCTGCCACTTGACAGGAAATGATACATTTGGGATCTCTTTACCATTACCCCTATACACAATATAGCCAGTTGGTCCAAGACAAACGGAACAGTCACAAACATGATGCACTTTAGAAAACCTGTCTGAATTGCATCTAATGCATGGATTGTAGGATCAAAATCTGTTTATCCTCGCGACATGTATGTATGAATGGCACTAAATAAATAATCAAGCTTTCCAGTTTGTTCCTGTTATGAACAATTTACCGGTAAATAGAAATATTTTGTCATCATTTTATCAAAATTGCAATCACAAGCCTAAACTAGAAAGCCACGGCCTAATGTCCAGCCCTCTTGTGACGAGGGCAGGTTTTTTATCCTACATTTTTCATTTAAAGTAGGTCACAGTAACCAGAAATTCTGTATGTGATGTTGGCTCCATATAATGAACATTCTGGTGGAGTTTGGTGAAAAGTCTGCAAGTAACACTGAAGATATTAAGAAATGAAAATAGGATGGATGGACACCCATACACCCGGCTGACACTGTGATGCTATGTCGAGATCCGTAGATGGGTTCGACAAAGACAGGCCAGGTAGAGTGATAGTGTGTGTACAACTTAATAAGAACATTCAAACAGTATGACTATGGCCTCATTACTGCATATAGAAAATATATAGAAACTGACAATAGGAACAATAATCTTGGGACACTCATTGTCGTTCACTGGACACGGAAATATAACACAAATCTATCTAACTTCTTTTATAAGGGATACACCGTAATCTTCAGTTTTATATCAAGGATTCAAAATAACATGTCAATTTATTAGTTTATTAATCCTGCCTCATTTGACTTTAAAACTACTTGCATATATTAAAATAAAAAGTTCAGCTTTCAATTTTCTTCATTACTCTACTACATGTTTAAATATATTATTGGTGCAATAGTTAGTAATCTGTAAAAACAACTTGCTTTGAAGTTTGAACTATTTTAATAATTAATTTTAATGCTTGAACAAATGCAAGTTATGTAGTAAAACTAACGGGATGCCGCATGCTTTAAACAAATCACGATTGCTGTGTGTCCCTTTTAACATTGTAGAAAATATAAAAAATATCTATCAAAATTACAATCCAAACTAATGGCACTAACTAATAAATAGCACTGTAAACAACAGTTCTGCAACATCCAACACTGCTAAAACATTTCTAAGTTGACTGTTACACATTACGTGGTCCGAGAATTAATTTTCATACCCCATCCAACCCCTTCTAAAAGAAGCGAAAACGGGGTTGGCTGGGGTATGAAATAAAACCTTAATTTCAGCTTAAAAAGTTTGCATATTGTAAAATTAAACTTTTAATAGAGTATTTTAAACAGGTTATCATATTTTTTCACTAAAAAATGTTTTTTTTATATGTTTTATTGTCGAAATATTTGTTATTAAATCATGCTAATATAAGCTTTCCCACCGCTTAATGGAATTAAGGTGAGACCACGTAATGACCGTCGTATCTTAAAACAAGAAAGATGTAGAAAAGTTAAATCTTTAAAACAAATATAAACATTGATCTACTACAACTGCGTCTCACAACAAACATGATGCTCACTGAATACACATTTGAACTCACTGTCCATGTAAACTGGCCCAACTTCACATTACCCTCAGACTGTGACGAGACTACGTGCAAGTAATAGTGCCATTAATGGGCAGCAAATATATCCTAACCATGATAAACAATGTGTCATATAGCCATCAGCAGTCACACCACATTTATACTGCAATACACATTCTCTCAAACACATGGGAGTATATTATACAACAAAATATTCTTTTTTTTGTTGTCTAATGACTTTGTAATAAAACACTATTTCTAGATTATCTCAGCAAGTTGTTTCCCTTCATCTTATTTCTGTGATGTGTAACATTTTTTATGTAGAAATACTGTTCTTAAATGCTCAAGACTTATCCAGTGGAATCACATACATTGTCCATACATACAATACTCATTTTTCTGTGGAATTTACTCCGTTTTAGGTCTTGGTGTTAATTTTGACTTGAGTTCACTCAGCACCTGTACAGCGGCGACTAGGATGAGGGACGCGATGACGACGTATGATATTCGATACATGGTTACCATGGCAAACACCAGCATCTGTATAACCATCACATGGATAATCATGGCAACAATGGGGAATGTAGACCTGAAACACATGGAAGTATATTTACAATACTGCCGAACGTAGGTCTGAAATACATGGAAGTATATTTACAAAACCTCGGAATAATAATGTAGATCTGAAACACATGGGAGTATATTTACAATACCTTGGATTGTAGACCTGAAACTCATGGAAGTATATTTACAATACCTTGGACTGTAGACCTGAAACACATGGGAGTAAATGTACAACACCTTGGATTGTAGACCTGAAACACATGGGAGTAAATTTACAATACCTTGGAATGTAGACCTGAAACTAATGGGAGTATATTTACAATACCTTGTAATGCAGACCTGAAACACATGGGAGTAAATTTAAAATCCTGTGGAATGCAGACCTGAAACACATGGGAGTACAGGTATTTACAATACCACAGAATGTAGACCTGCAACACAATACTGTGGAATGTAAATCTGGAACACATGGGAGTCTATTTACAATACTGCAGAATGTAAATCTGGAACACCTGGGAGTATATTTACAATGAAGCAATTACAGCAGCCTCTAATTTGTGAAGTTTTAACACAGTATTATACTTAAATCTAATGCTAGAATTTCCAAAACCATGCACGTCCCATAAGTAAGAAAGACCCTCGCATAATGAGCCACATAGATACAAACAGCCGCCATATGTGTAATGGGCTACCTTGAAAAACAAAGTTACCTTATTTGTAGTTTGATTATGTAATGGGCCACCTAGATACCACATTTGTAGTTTGGTTGTATAGATGGCTACCTGGTTACCAAGTTTTATACCAATTATTTCAGTTCATGATGCAGTATCCGTAATTTTACCGTTTTCAGCCATATGCTCTCACTCACAGACCAGATACATCGTTTTAGCGCACCGTTTTAGCGCATCACGCTGAAATCTGGCAAGGAGTTCAGAAGAGACTAATCTGGACAAAGTTTCTGTATTAAAACATTTAAAGGGCCATAACATGGCCAAAAATCATTCAACCGAAATATGGCGATGATATGCACAACTAGGCTTGATACTGATCATCCTTGTCAAGTTTCGTCTATATCCAGCCAGGGGTTGAAGTTTCGTCTATATCCTGCTAGGGGTTCAGGAAAACTAGCCCGGAAAAGAATTGTGGTATCAAAATCCTTTAAAGGGCCATAACTCTGCCAAATATCTGTAAACCATAACGCGACGATGACAACTAGGCTTGGTGCTGATCATCCCTTCAAAGTTTTATTGAAATCCGGCGACGGTTTCAGGAGAACTAGTCCAGGCAAAGTTTGTGTATTAAAACATTTAAAGGGCCATAACTCTGCCAAAAAATCATTCAATCGCAACATGCTGAAGATATGCACAACTAGACCTGGAACTGATCATCCCTAAAAAGTTTCATTTAAATCCGGCCAGGGGTACAGGAGAAGTAGATCAGACAAAGAAGCTTGTGTATTAAAACTTTTAAAGGGCCATAATTGTGCCAAAAGTCATTCAACCAGAACACAGCAATGATTTGCACAAGTAGACATGGAACTGATTATCCCTAAAAAGTTTTGTTTAAAACCGACCATGGGTTCAGGAGAACTAGTCAGAACAAAATTTGTGTATTAAAACCTTTAAAGGGTCATAACTCCACCTAGAATCAATCAAATGGAACACTGCGATGATTTGCACAACTAGACATAGATTTGATCATCCCTAAAAAGTTTCGTTTAATCCGGCCAGGGGTTCAGGAGGTCAGAACAAAGTTTGTGTATTAAAACCTTTAAAGGGCTACAACTCTACCAAAATCATTCAACTGGAACATGGTGACTATGTACAACTAGGCTTGGTACTGATCATCCCTGCAAAATTTCAATGAAATCCGGCCAAATGAAGGCCCTTTCGTCTTAATGAGGCCAAAATATAGCATTTTTTAACTATACCAAGGGCCATAACTCCGCTGTTACTGGTCAGATCTGGCTGGTTTTCAAACTTATCCGAGCTGTCATTGATATTAACAATCTGGTAAAGTTTCATAAAGATCGGATGAAAGATGAAGGCCCTATTGAATTAACGAGGCAAAATATAGCATTTTTAACTCAATCAAGGGCCATAATTCCGCCGTTACTGGTCCGATCTAGCTGGTTTCCGAAATTGTCCGAGCTTTCATTGATATAAATAATCTGGTAAAGTTTCGTAAAGATCGAATGAAAGATGAAGGCCCTATCGTCTTAACGAGGCAAAATATAGCATTTTTAACAAAATAAAGGGCCATAACTCTGCTGTTACTGGTCCGATCTGGCTGGTTTTAAAATTTGTCAAGGTGTCATTGATATTAACAATCTGATAAAGTTTCGTAAAGATCGGATGAAAGATGAAGGCTCTATTGTATTAACAAGGCAAAATATAGCATTTTTAACTAAATCAAGGGCCATAACTCCACTATTTTTCGAATATGCCAGAGCTTTTATTGATATAAACAATCTGGTAAAGTTTGGTAAAGATTGGATGAAAGATGAAGGACCTGTCATCTTAACGAGGCAAAATATAGTATTTTTACCTAAATCAAGGGCAATAACTCCGCTGTTAATGGTCCGACCTAGCTGGTTTTTGAATTTTTTTAGCTTTCATTCATATTAACAATCTGTGTTAGTTTGGTAAAGATCAAATAATAAATGAAGGTGCTAGAGTGTTCACAAGGCTTAATATGGCATTTTTCAGTAAAACAAGGACCATAACTACGGTGAAATTATCCCTATCTGGCCGGTTTCAGAACTTGTCCGACCTTTCATTGATATAAAGACACTGGCAAAGTTTCGTAAAGATCCGATTAATATTGAAGGCCCTAGAGTGTTCACAAGGCAGAAAATAGCATTTTTCAGAAAAAAGAAGGGTAATAACTCTGGTGTTACTGATCCGATTTGGCTGGTTTTCAAACTTGTCCGAGCTTTCATTGATATTAACAAGCTATGCAAGTTTGGTAAAGTTCAAATAATAAATGAAGGTGCTAGATTGTTCACAAGGCAGAAAATAGCATTTTCCAGGGAAAACAAGGGCCATAACTCTGGTGTAACTCATCCGATTTGGCTGGTTTTCGAACTTGTCTGAGCTTTCATTGATATTAACAATCTATGCAAGTTTGGTAAAGATCAAATAATAAATGAAGGTGCTAGAGTGTTCACAAGGCTTTAATATGGCATTTTTCAGCAAAACAAGGGCCATAACTCTGGTGGTGAAATTAATACAATCTGTCCGAGCTTCCATTGATATAAAGACACTGGCAAAGTTTCACAAAGATTCGATTAATAATGAGGATCCTAGAGTGTTCACAAGGCAAAAGTTAACGGACGACAGACAACGTAGATGGACAACGGACAGACGACGGACAAATGTACTTGCCCTAGGCTATTCCCAATTTTCTTGGAGTACTGTTGTGGCCACTACTCCCCTGAAACTGCTGGACAGATTTTAGATTTTTCATGAAACTTCACAGGAATGTTGCTCTTGATGTCTAGTAATACATGTCAGCCGGAAATTCAAGATGGCCACCACAATTTCTTGCCGGCCAATTCCCAAAAGTCATTTAACTGATTTGGAACCTTACACCAAAATGACTGGCATGCCATGTAGTTGGTCCTAACCAAAATTTATTTCGATTTGATGTCAAACATGGCAGTCAGCGCCTATCTTTGTTTATAAAGGGTTATATAGGAAAAACTTCTGGCGACTTTCATGAAACTTTACAAGAATGTTGCTCTTGCTGTCTCGTTGGTCTTAGCAAAAACACTATCAAGATTTTTATTCAAAAGGGCTGCCACAGCTACAAATATATTGATATTAACAATCTGTGCAAGTGTGGTAAAGATCAAATAATAAATGAAGGTGCTAGAGTGTTCACAAGGCTTTAATATGGCATTTTTCAGAAAAACAAGGGCCATTATAGAGTGTTCACAAGGCAAACGAACTTGTCTGAGCTTTCATTGTCTGAGCTTTCATTGATATTAACAATCTGTGCAAGTTTGGTAAAGATCAAATAATAAATGAAGGTGCTAGAGTGTTCACAAGGCTTCAATATGGCATTTTTCAGCAAAACAAGGGCCATAACTCTGGTGAAATTAATATGATCTGTCCGAGCTTCCATTGATATAAAATGGATACAAGTGTGTGGCGACTACTTTTCAAAAACCATAAGTAACACTGCTTTGGAACCATTACTAAAATGACTGGCATGACATGTAGTTGGTCCTACACAAAATTCATTTCGATTCGATGTCAAACATCTTCGTTTACATAGAGTTATATAGGAAACACTTGTGCCACTTTATAGGAATGTTGCTCTTGATGTCTAGTTGGTCCTAAGTAAAAATCTGTTTGGCCGGAAATTCAAAATGATAAGGACGCTTCGGCTTGAGAAATGTATAACATATAATAAAGAATCACTTCGCCAATAACAATCGTAAACAAGAAATATCACTGAAAGTGATAAATGCTCCCGTAGTGTCCTTTGACCTCTAAGTATGACCTTGACCTTGGAGCCATGGACCTTGATTTTCTGCATGACACGTTGTTTGGTTGTGGTGATCACTTGTGCCAAGTTATTTGAAAATCTGTCCAGGCTAGCAAAAGTTATTGACCAGACACGATTTGACCTTTGACCTCTAAGTGTGACCTTGACCTTGGGGCCAAAGACCTGGATTTTGTGCGCGACACATCGTCTTGTTGTGGTGAGCATTTGTGCCAAGTTATTTGAAAATCCGTCCATGAATGCCAGAGTTATTGACCGGACACAATTTGACTTTTGACCTCCAAGTGTGACCTTTATCTTGAAGACCTGGGTTTTGCGCGCGACACATCGTCTTGTTATGATGATCGGTTGTGCCAAGTTATTTAAAAATCCCTGCTGTGGTTGCCACGTTACGGTCCGGACACGAAATTGCACACTGTTTTTGACCTATAAACTTCAAGTGTAACCTTGACCTTTGAGGTACGGATTTGGGCTTTGCGCGCGACACATCGTCTTGTTATGGTGATCACTTGTGCCAAGTTATTTAAAAATCCCTGCAGGGGTTGTGACGTTACAGTCCGGACACGAAATTGCGTACCTGTTTTTGACCTATGAACTTCAAGTGTGACCTTGACCTTTGAGGTACGGACCTTGGTTTTACGCGTGGCACATCGTCTTGTTATGGTGTTCACTTGTGCCAAGTTAATCAAAAATCCATGCAGGGGTTTTGAAGGTACAGTCCGGACACGAAAACGGGAATGATGGACAGACAGACAGAATCTGGACGGACGGACGGACAGACGGTGTGATTACTATATGCCCTGGCATAAAAATCATACAATCTGTAATCTTAACTATAGGAACATCTCAAAACCATTTGCTTACTAATGTTTTCACCATTCAGTACGCAGTACTTTGATTATACATACGACTATGCATTTACCAATGGGAGGGAAATCTGTCTAAAATATCAACTCAAAGTGTGCCATAGTAACCTCCCTTAATGGTAATAAACTTTCCTACGACGATGTGGTCTCCTTAATGGTATACAAAGTAACTCCTTGTTTTGTACTTGACAAGACAATATGTGTTGTTGCACATTTGTAGTAAATCTCAACTTGTTTTGTTTACTCCAACATTTAGACCACAGTGTCATCATCGTTATTTTTGTCTTACAGCCATACAGCGTGATCTGTAGATAAATGAACAAGAGACAAATTCTGCCCAGATTGTCCTGCTGCAGGAGTGAGTGCTCGGTACATGACAATACTTGAGTGTTCGGTACATGACAATGCTTCAAAGGTTCTACAATTTGCGATGAAATATACAAATTAAACTATACGTTACCTTCCAGACAGAGGTGTGTTACAAAGTAAAAGACAAAGGAATGTTACAGAAGCGATGGTGCCTGTGAGTCTACTTGGATCTTTGTCCAGAAACTGGACTGTCTGTGACACTCTGTAAAAATAAATTGGCACATGTTAATAAAAATATCAAGTTCCTCTGAAATATTTAATAAAATCATGAATCATCAGGCATACCGCATGAAATATGTTTTTACATTAAAGGGACACTGTCCGTAAGTAAGCAGATATTGATCATAACCAAATAACTGTCTGACTTTTATTCAGTGAAATATATACATGAAAACATGAGCATAGACACTAAGAAGTCTGTAGTAATACATTCGTGAGTTTGAAAAAAAAGAAGCTTAATTTATTATTTGTAAATAAAGTGGGACCCACCTTATTTACCTTTTCTGCGATCACGTGACTTCCATTAGCGTATTAGGTTTTGACCATAGTATTTAGAGCGTAATATGTATAGCCCGCTTAGATCAGTTGAGAGCTAGGTCGTCCACTTTACATTCACTATTATTACCGAGAGTGTAATTTTAGTTTGGGCTGCGAGTTCAAACGCCCGAAATGGTTTCTCTTTTTTTTTATACCGCGATTGAATTCCGTCAAACAATCCTGCTTTAATTAGTAAATATTATACAATTATGGACTTTTCAGCTGTTATACATGATGTGATATGCACCAAAAAAATCATTATTGACCGAGGCGATAGCCGAGGTCAATAATGATTTTTTGGTACATATCAACATCATGTATAACAGCTGAAAAGTCCATAACTGTTTTATTATATAACCCTCAATTTACAATTATATAAAACAGGTCAATATCAAAAAAAACAATTATATAAAACAGGTCAATATCAAAAAAACAGGTCAATATCAAAAAAACAGGTCAATATCGCTAGATATTTTTTCTAAAAAATTACTTTTTAGCCAATGAAAACGCGTCTATTTATAGGTTATATAATAATCAGTAATGTTTGGTGTGTAATGTGTGCGAACATAATTAGTGTGTGTTTTATAAGCTAAAAGTTACGGACAGTGTCCCTTTAAGACAAACTAGATCTGGAAAGGCACACAGACACTTTTACACCACTTGAAATGAATCCGTTCACTTACAATGAGGCAAATTGTGTTATTAACCCACACGCATTCATTTTAATTCTAAGTACGACTCATCGTGCCAATCAAATTGCCAAGAAGTTTAAATCACTGGCCAGTGCATCCACCTTCTTTATGCAGTTTGAATACTTCACCCCAGGTGCCATCATATTGACAGGTGATCAGAAAAGAACTCCAGAAAAGCACAATGCTTGTTAACCCTTAACCCCCTACATAAATATAATGGACTGCTCTTTCTTTGAATTAAGACCATTCCATTTATGTGACAAAGGAGTGTTTTGGGGGAAATGACTGATCAGCAACCAGACATTGTAAACCCTGATCAGCCTGCGAGTTACTGATCTGGGTTTACAATGGACGCAAAGGCTATTATAGTTGTGCTTACTATTAAAGGATTAAGTTCCTTTCCTTAAAGAAATTTGCATTTGGATTGACAGGATCACTGACTTAACTGGGTCCTACTTTGTTCGACCAATGAAATCTCATGTACCTTTTTCATTGCCAAAAGCATGACGTAATAATCAATTCTGGTGATGTTCATGGCATGGTTAAGTAAATGCATTAATTTCCAGTGTGTATTATGCAGAATAAATCAGTTTCTTGCAAATTTATTTTTGTTCAAACATTGAAATGATGCAATGAAAAATACAGAGAGAATTATGAAAATATTAACACTTTTGTAGTGTAAATGAAATGTTGTCCATATAAAATTCAAGCATAATTATAATTTGGTATTACCCTATATGTACCAACAAATTGCAACAAATATGTATTTTTTTATTAGGGTTATATCAATGACCAGAAGTGTATTGAATTTTGAAATGTTTTTGGACTTTTGGATACAATGTTGAAGATGTTGATTTCTTTGATTTTTTTAAAAAAGTGGAAGGGTGGCGTCTTCTATTAGGGAAAACCTCGCTATTAGGTGAAATACGGTATCTCTCTACATGATGGAAATCTCCGATTAAAGGTAGCACTACTTACTGTATACTTTTGCCAAAGACTATCAGAGGTGGAGCGTTCAAAATGAGTAGCCACATCCACAGCATAAACACTGTCATGAAAAAGTTGTACCTAGATTGTGTCGCAATATCCTTTACTTGACGATTTAAATAACTTAACCGCAATAACTGAAAATATACGAAATAAATAGGTCAAAGGTTGGTAGTACTAGACAAATGCATAGGAGGGACAATAAATATTTCATGGCTGCACATGCAACTGTAATCTTTGATTGGTTCTACGACTCGGTACTAGTCGTAAGGGCTATTCCATTAAAACATGCATGGGACCCCAGGAAGGCACTTTTGAAACTGAACACCAACCCATATATGCAAAATTTCAGAAAATATAGTTCACCAGCAGATATTGATTAAATTGCCTTCCTGGGGTCCCAGGTATGTTTTAATGGAACAGCCCTAAATAATAAGACTATCTATTTACTGACCACTACATTTTCCAAAAGGATATATATATATAGAGAATCTTACATGAGTACTCATTCATTATTGAATTGATTAAATTGGCAAAATGATATAATGCGAGGCTCTTGCATTTTGCCTGTTGCTTTAACACGGGAAACCAACATAAACCGTGGGAATTGGATCATAGTCATTATCGATATTTTTTTGACAGAGTGTACTGGGCTCATTGCAAACTTATATAACTAGTGGTACATGTATATCGAAAATACAGAATGGTGTTATTCCACTCCCACACCGTAAGTTATATGATAAATAGAGATATATACATGACTGGACCAAAACTAGCTATTTCTATGCAGGCCCAAGAAGGCCTGTGGACTCTATAGGTATAGTGGTCACAAGGCTTAAGGCTGTGTGGTTTCAGAGAATAAATTTAAGGTTTTCCCCTATACAATTGCATATAAAACTGTGAATGCTGGAACACAGGGCAACATTTAACCCCAGAGTCTTCATTTGAACTTAGTAAAATGTGATAAACTTATGCTTCATGCATTATAGCTGACTGCATTCCAATGGCTTGTGAATGAATATATTGTATTCCAATTGTGTTATGAACTGTATTCCGATAAACTGTGTAATGTAGACCATATTCCAGTGAATTGTGAAATGTATATGTATAGTATTCCAATTACATGTGTGATGAACAGTATTTCAATGGCTTGTGTAAAACACTTAGATGAATGGCCACCCTTTTTGTAGTATTATCAATTAACTAATGTAACTCTTAAACATCATATGAACATTTCTGGATAGTCCCGAAGAGAAACATATAATTAAAACCGCTACTAAGTTGTATGTAAAAATAAGTATTATTTGCATGACGTAGATACTACTTTTACCACTGCGTGATTGCACGGGGAAATGAGGTAAATCTGAATTGTATAGCTGCACAACTATGCCAGATAACTGATCAATACATTTACCTGTGGACTAATTTACCTGTTTAAAGTTTTCTATGTCATCAAATAAAATCTTATTCCCAATTTTCACAGATAATGCAATGTGTCAATTGTAAATATCTATTGTTGTGTATCGATTTAGATTTAAATAAACATAAACATGTTCATGAAACTAAACATGGCCGTGGAACTTCAAGATGTAAAATGAACTTGGCAATGACTTACTTGTATAAGTGCTATAATATAGCATATAAAAATACCGACGGATCCACACATGGTGGCAGCAATCCCTACCCCTGCTATACACACCAACACAGCCACGAACTGTGCTAGTCTGAAGACGAAATGAGGTAACCTGAAAAGGTAAACATCAATAAACAAATGAATAATAATAGTAATGCACTGTTTATAATTCGTAAACTATAATCGGCAATTTTCATGTAAATAAAATGAATGACAGTAAATATCTCATAAAAGAGCAATCTTAGCATGGTTATTTCTCAATTGACAAATTTTTTTTTTTTAAAATTTACTGAGATGCTTCAATGTACTTGGCCGTAGTACAGGTAACCTTGCAGAGGACTGTATTTAACCAAATCCTGTCATATTAAATATATGATCTATAAATCAGATCACAGGTAATGAGAATACAAATAATAACTGGTATAAGTTTAAAACAAATATTCACACGCTGCTGTAGTGTCATTCATTGTACGTACCTGTATTAAAAAGACCACTAAAGGGTAGAGCAAACTTAGTCTTTGAACAGGGGGTCTTTCATACAGTTGCATTTTAATTTAAAAAATACAATTGGGAACTGAAACGGTTGTTTTTTAAAGCATGTGGTCGCTTAATAGAGGTGGTCTCTTCAGCAGGTTTGACTGTATTGAACAGGTGTTACAGTTTAGGAGTAGAACCCTTCTTGGTTGATATACATTCTTACTTCGTGGGCTTTTTTGGCAGTTTTTATAGCAGTTATTGGGTCATATTACGAATGCCAAAACATACATATTTTTCCTAATTTTGAGAAAAAATTCCCAATTGACAGAAAAAAAGAGCAAATGATAAGTATCGAGTACACAGCTTTTAAACGCCTCTGTTGACCTTGGTGTATTGTAAACAGTATTAATGATACAATTCTGACATGCTTTACTGTATTTTTTCCCAATTTTAAGAAAAATTGTGCTTAAATTCCCAACTGTGACGGCATGGGTTATGCTCCCAAAATATAAAAAAAATAATTTCTTACCAGCCAAACACGAGTCCCAGCACTACACTCTGCAACTGTATAACAAGGCTGAGAACCACTGCCTGGAATGTGGTCACACCAAAGGTCAACAGGTACAGTATGAGCTGTGCCCCTGCAAATGAGATCCCCTGCTTCTCCAGGAACGCTATATCGGGAGTTGGGATCGGGACATTCTCAAGGTAGCCCCTTAACACCTTGGTTCTGCAAAGGATTGATAGAATACCTCTATTAGATATATATATATATATATGTGTTTATCAAACAGTTTTTTGTTAATCAGACAGTTATATGTTTATCAGACAATATGTTTGTCAGACAGTTACACATTTATCAGACAGTTTTATATTTACTTATATGTTTATCAGAGAGTTATATGTTTGTCAGACAGTTATATGTTTATCAGACAGTTATATGTTTATCAGACAGTTACACATTTATCAGACAGTTTTATATTTACTTATATGTTTATCAGAGAGTTATATGTTTATCAGACAGTTATATGTTTATCAGACATTTAAAATTAGACAATTTAAAGAACAACTGTAGACGTTTGACCCTAGTGTGACCCTTTTGACAGATACCTGTGTGTTTTGGCAACACACTGTCATCAGGAACTTGTACTCCCTGTAAATTATCATGAAAACCCCTCAACTGGCTCAAAAGTTATGAACTGAAACATGAAACTATCCACTTTTGACAGTGGACCCCTCAGTGTGACCTTGTTGACTGGGATCTGCAGGTTTCAGCACCACACTGTCATGAGGAACTTATACTATCGATAAATTATCATCAAAATCCTTTTACTGGTTCAAACGTTATTAACTGAAACATGAAAATACCCACTTCTGACATTTGATCCCGTAGTATGACCATGACCTCCTTAAAGATAGGGACCACGGACTTTCTACATTTGACCACTCAATGTGAATTGACAAATAGGGACCACCCACTTTTTTACCTTTGATCACTCAATGTGACCTTGACCTTGAAAAATAGGGGCCACTCATTTTCTCACTTTGACTCTTCAGTGTGACCTTGACATTGACAATAGGGACCACTGACTCACTTTTTATCTTTGACCTCTCAGTGGGACCTATTTACAATCCTGTAGTTTGATATTCCGTATATCATAAACATGGTAAAAACATCTCTTTATCGACAACAGTTTGGGGTACATGTTTCATCTAGCAGGAATGATTTAAATAGGTCTAAAAATTATATAATATCTGGATAAAAGCCTTCGTTTGTGTTTGTTTGACCAACGCAATAATTTTTTCAAGTCAATAAATAATGCCAATATCGTAACCTCATTCCTATAAAGGTTAGATTGTTTTCAACCAGCATTTCCTCATTCCATATTCACCAGAAATTAAAACACATCAATCCTGCTTTTTTCACAGCTTATACTTTAATACAATAATAAATTACCACTTTATCACAGGGAAAAACTAGCGATTACATGAATGGTGGTTGCAAATCTAAATTCTAAAATCTAAATTATCAGACCCACCCTGTAGCGATCACTTAAAACTTAATAAAGAAGCTTAGGTTTCCCAAATCCTGTTTACTCAAAGTGAGAACTTATGATGTAAATTATTTCTACTGTCAGCATGAGAGAAACAGTAAATCACAGACTCGAGTGTGCTGGGTTATTCATGAAGAGACTGTCATATTTGTAGATGGATTAACAGTGATTTGTAATTGGCAATATTGGTGCTAGAGATCTCTCACAGATCTATACAAACAAATCATTCAGAGATTACATGGCTTCTCATCCCAGATCATTAAATGTAGTAATATGTGTTCATATTGCAGTCATTTTTCAAGCTTTTCAGAAGGCAACACATTTAATTTCATATTTTCCTCTGACAAAAAAAGGTAAAAATTAAATTTATACATTTGAACACTTATTCCTCTAAATGTCTTGAAACTATTTTTAAGTTAGAAAGATCCTCGAACTCTTAACAATGAGCATGCCTTATATACTGAAGCGAAAGAGAAACGCAATTTCCGTTATATATTGTATATATGCACACTTAATTCCACATAATATTCCAAAGAAATCCCCAGATGTTTTCTAAAATAAATATTGCAGTTAGATAAAGAACACAACTGTGATGTTGTAGACGTTTTATTCACAGTACACTTTATAACAACAAATTCATAAATGTTGAAGTTCCTATTTGAAAAATTGAGCCATTTCAGTACTGTATTTAACGTAAAGAGTTTGCAATATTTTTCACATGCTTGAGCCAAACGCGTACTCTGTCAATATGGAAACTTTGACGGCAAATACTATTTGCTGTGTTATGTGTTTTTTCAGTCTTTTTTTTTCGAAAGGAAAGGTCTTACATAGCCATGTACCATTCGATTAATAGCAGCATATTGTACATACAATATAATTATAGCAGAAATTCCCGAGATTTGCGTTTCTGTTTTGTTTCAGTATATTATAAGAGGAGCTTAGATTCCTAAATTCCTACTATGAAGTTGTTGTTTGATGGCTCATCAGTACATTTTTAGGTTATTTCAAGCTGCCACAGAGACAGTGGGGAAGAAAACATAGAAGGAATCGATGGATCCTGCCATACTCTTGCCATCAAATAGATTCCTTAACATGCTCAGAGAATAGATTCTAATACAATGAGACCAATTAATGTCTCCATCTGACAGATCAGCCTTGTCTAAGGTTACACCCAAGTAACCAAGTGGTAGCATTCTTATTATGCTGTTTGTTTAAAATTGAAATTATTAGAACATGCTAGGCCCTATAATTATGACGGTCAATTTTTTTTGTGGTAGAGGCAGACCACCCCATATTTCCTGGGTAGAACCAGTACTGCATAC
Organism: Cyrtodaria siliqua; assembly: GCA_037043455.1. Taxonomy (NCBI): domain Eukaryota; kingdom Metazoa; phylum Mollusca; class Bivalvia; order Adapedonta; family Hiatellidae; genus Cyrtodaria; species Cyrtodaria siliqua. The sequence continues at coordinate 151,065 of JAWPHD010005190.1, forward strand.
CTCCCACCATCTGTAAGAATCGACACTTTCTCACTCGACAATTTGAACTCCCAGTGGGATTTGAACCCGCAGCAGTGAAACGTGAGAAGATTTAGACGCAGCGTCTTTTCTATCGAAGCCGCGGAGGCACTATTCCTACAATGAGCCTCAGTGTTACCATACTGAGCTGATTACAGCTGGGTGGATATGACTGAATTTTTGTAAATGTCTCCAAGCGTGGAAATAAAATCCTGACAATATTTAGTATTTTGAAGACAAAACACGCTAAACACGACTTTTATTACTCTGATAGTATTTAATTAATATTTTAAAGGGACACTGCCCGTAGGTAAATCGTATATTGAGCATAAGCAAATAACTGTCTGATTTTTATTCAGTGAAATTTATACATGTAAACATGAGCATAGACACAAATAAGGATGAAGTACGGTAATAAATTTGCTAATGAGAAAAAAAAATAAAACAAGAAAATCGGTAGAACCGATGGATGCTCCCCAAAATGTATCCTCAACTTATCATATGGCCTTGTATCACCCAGCAGTTTTCAATTTGCAGTTCCATTAGTAGTTTATGCTCCGGATAAAAAAATCTAAGTATAAAATTACAAAAGGCAATAACTCTAATTTGAATGATGACAGAGTTACGATTCTTGCACTTTGTACTTTTTATCATTGCCCTCTATCATTGTGTGAAGTTTTATTGTAGTTCCATCAGCAGTTTTCAAGATATGCTCCGGACAAAAGTGTGACGGACAGACAAAAATTCTAAGTATAAAATTACAAAGGGCAATAACTCTAATTTGAATTAAGACAGAGTTAGATTCTTGCACTCTGCGCTTCCTCTCATTGCCCTCTTTAATTGTGTGAAGTTTCATTGTAGTCCCACCAGTAGTTTTCAAGATATGCTCCGGACAAAAGTGTGACGGACGGACAAAAATTCTACGTATAAATTTGCAAAGGGCAATAACTCTAATTTGAATGAGACAGAGTTATGGTTCTTGCACTTTGCACTTCTTCGCATTGCCCTCTTATCATTGTGTGAAGTTTCATTGCAGTCCCATCAGTAGTTTTTAAGATATGATCTGGACAAAAATGTGGTCGACGGACAAAGCGGCGCCGCAAATTTCCGGAGCATAAAAACATTTATTGTTTGTAAACATTGATGGGACTTCTATATTTGCATTTTTGTTGTTCAGGTTATATCCATTAGTGCATTAGGTTTTGACTACAGTATGTCTTGCATCATACAACTGCCCCATTTAACTCAGTGGGGAGCATGTCCCGCAAGAATAATTTTAGCGTGGGCTTAGAGTACCACTATTGAATCCCGTCAAAAGAGCTTGTTTCTATTTAGTAACTATTAAATAATGATAGTTGTGTAATTTTTGTCTACGTAAATATTTTGTGTTTTATAAGATAAAAGTTAGAACTAATGCAGCTTTCAAACAAAACAATTGTTTTTAACAAAATTGTCAATAAGATTCTTTTTAAGAAGTATCTTTCAATAACACGACCCTTAAATAATATTCACAAACTGATCCATAAAAGTGAGGGTAATACGTTGTAAATACACATGATATAGATAAGAAATGCAGGAACTTATTGATAAGGTCTTCATTTTATGTACCCTCCTACACTAAAATGGAATAAGGAAAATTGTTTTTTCTATAGGGATATTTTATGGTACCCCTACCGGTTTTGAACTGAACATTTTAGTCCCTTTTCCTTTCAGACAAAAACTAAAACTTTTTTTTTTATGTATGTATTTATTCCTTCTCCCATGATACTTCTCTTTATCACATAACTTACGGTGTGGGAGTGGAATAACACCATTCTATATTTTCTATATATCACTAGTTATATAAGTATATATGCAAATAAGCCTAGTATGCACTGTCAAAAAAAATCGATAATGACTATGATCCAATTCCCACGGTTTGTGTCGGTTTTGCGTGTTAAAGCGACAGGCAAAATGCAGTAAAAGTCGATATATGAGTTATGTGATAAATAGAATCTAACATTCGTTCTCAGTCATTACTGAATTTATTAAATTCGTTAGCAAAAATAATATAATGCTCGGCAAGAGCCTCATTATATCATTTTGGCAACTCGTTTAATAAATTCAATAATGAATGAGTACTCCTGTACATGGTTCATACAGACTTTTCAAACCTAAATTTAGGGCCTTTTTAGGGCCTTTTTAGGGACATTTTCGCTAAATTTAGGGCCTCAATATTTATAGCATAATTATGCGTTTGACTAAAATTCCTGCTTACTGCTACAGTAAAACCCCTCTAAAGTGACCCCTACAAGAAGATAGGTGGCAGCTTAATGCAGCATGATAGTATTGTAGAAAGCTCCTCTAATAGCTTTCTGCAAACTATAGTGCTGCATTAAGCAGTCACCTGTAGAAAAAACCACTAAATGTGTATATTGTAAGCGGTTGCATTAGCTGGGTTTTACTGTATTTATAGCCAATAAACCTGGACCTACCTAAGATTAAACAGTTTTCAGCTCTGTGGCCTTGTCCACAGGTAATGGTATTCGGGGAGTAGCTTAGATTTACACTTGAATTTTTCAGAAAAAAAACAAAACATCATTTAAATAATAATCAAACATTAAAAAAACAAATTTAAATTTGTGTTTGTGTGTAATATAATTATTATTTTTTTTTTTTTTTAAATTTGTGTTTTTAATGTTTGATCAGTATTTAAATGATGTTTTGTTTTTTTTCTGAAAAATTCAAGTGTAAGTCTAAGCTACTCCCCAAATACCTGTTGTTGTTTTTAATTATACCCCACCCACTCCACCAAATATTGGCCGCGATTTTTCAAAAACGGCCGTGCAAAAATGGCTGCACGGTTGGCTCAGTCGTTGGCTGGCTAATAACTTCCCCTCTGAAATATAACCGAGTATGAATCAAACTGAGTACGATGTACAATAGTACAAATCTAATTTCGTAGGAGTTATCGTTCTTGAATTCATTCTATTTTTAGAAATTTCGTAGGAGTTGTCGTTCTTGAATTCATTCTATTTTTAGAAGCAACAACACCTTGACAGCCCAAATAATGTGCGAGATGAAATTTAGGGCCACCAAAACTAATTGTTAGGGCCGTATAGAGTAAATTTAGGGACTTTTTAGGGCCTGACATGCAATTTAGGGCCTTTTCAAGCAACTCATCAAAATTTAGGGCCTTTTCAAGTCTGTGCGAACCATGCTGTAAGATCCTCTCTGTCTTGATGATTTTTAAAACAAGTAGTACAACGAGAACTATCACAGAAGGGGATGGATACCTCGCATAAATTTAAGTAAAATAAAGGGTCATAATTCTGTAATAAATTAGGCAATCATCAATGGGTGATGTAGAGGGTTATAAGGTTATCCGCTGTCATGTTTATATGAAATTTGGGAACAACCCATTCAAAAGTGTTTCAGGAATTTCAAGTTATGAAAATGTGTTTCGGGACGCGACGTGACGGGACAAACGTGTGTTCCGTGACGGGACGTTACAGACAACGTGATTTTGTGAATTTGAGGGTATAACAATAAAGGTTTAATGATACAAGAGTAATATTACATAAAAAGATATTTCATAAAAAAATACTCGATATGAATGACACTTTATATATAGAATGTGCTATATGGCAAAACAACTTTGTAAGAAATATTTCGTTTCTAAGACATAAATATTATAAAATAAGAGCACTTAATGGTTGTGTTTTAGTGTAAATGGCTAGTTTATCGCTGCTTAATCCATGAAAATACGACTCTCCCAATTTCTTTATAACATTGATACCTGTTGTATATCTCACACATCTCACGTTATAAGATTGTTGTTGAACCTTACTTGGGTTTGAACTTTTTAAGTAAAATGTGTGTAACTTGTTATTAAGTAAGTGAGAGGAAATGCTATACACAGGGCCATCCTTAAAAATGGTTTGGTTTGCTGTGCTCCGACCCAAAAAGTTTAAGGTAGGTAGGTGAATATTATTTTAAAAAAATCCAAAGACATTAAAAGAAATAAGAAATTAAAGGAAAAATATTCTTAAAATAGCAACAACAAAAAAAAAAGGTCAGTAGGTCGAGCACAGCAAACCAACAATTTTTTACGGATGACCCTGGATGACTTTGTTTGTTCCTGTTCATGAATTCACAAGTCATATACGTGAACTACGAGAAAAGAAACTGTTTCATGTTTTGCAACCCGATTTGAGTGTGAAGTGTTGTGTTTTTTTAAGCAATGAGCTTTGATTTTTGTGTATGGAAAAAAATGCCGATATTTAGCCTTACTGATATATAGCTCCATACAGAGTTACAGATAAGTACACAGGCTCCGTTCAGGAATGCAAATAATTTCTAAAATCAGGCCCTGAATAGGCCCTCATCAATGAAAAAGACACACACCATGAAGAAACTGAATTGAGTATACAAAGCTCAGTGCAATAATATTAAAATTATATTTTACTGAAGGAATTTTTTTTTTACAAGGTTTATGTATTAGCCATATCTGGTTTCTGTTAATCGTGGGTTTTACAATAATCCAGCATATTCCACGGTCTTATTCCTTTAATGGGATACATGGCAATCTAGATCATTTCAAAACTTATTGCGTCCCATTAGCTTGTCTATGTAACTTGCATATTTGCAAATCATTGTTAATAATTAATATAATTATTTAAATATTTCAGTAAGTAAACTATTTTTGATTATTAACTGTTGGTTATATTACACCAATAATACATTTACACATTATGTTAAAATGATGAAGAAAACTTGGAATTTTATTTGCTTATTTGCAAGCAGGTTTAAAGTCAAAATGATACAGGACATACATGTGATATTTTCAGGACCTCTGTCTGGGAGATTAGTGATTTTTTAAAGGGAGATTCATGCAAAAATCTGGGAGTTTTTTTAATATTAAATATTAGAGTGCGCGTGGTATTTTTTTACCCAGATATTATAAATGAATGCCATAAAATACAGTTTTCTCAGGTCAGATGTGTCAAAATGATAGGCCTACATGTGACAATAAACAAGTCTTGATCATCTCCACTCTTGCTTATTCTTAAGACAAACGTTTGTATTTAAAATCAAGCATCTTAATGATTAAGACCAAGAAACAAGTTTGGGCTTTTGAAATACAAATTGCAAACTGTTTTGAGATCGTTTTTACGGGAGTTTTTCACACAAAATTTCATGGGAACTGGAGGAGGGTTAAAATTCCTTGAGATTCTATCTCACGCCGTGAGGTATCACATGTTTGACAGGATTAATAAATATGTGCTAATTTTAATGCTCGATATATATTTCAAGATTGCCTTGTATGCCTTTAAAGCCCAAATACCCATGCTAATATGACTGACGTGTTAATGTCCAAGGCTCCAGATAAGTTCTCCTGTCAAAAGATATTTCCCCTTAATAAATCTGCAATTGTGATTTTGATTTTTTTCCTTTGTAAATGTTATAGTTTTGTTACTGTTGACTGAAAAAACATACCTTTTTATACTAGTATTGCAACATTGTAATGCTGATTTTCACTCTTATTTATTTGTTCAATGCGGATTTCCTAATTTTGTTTAATACTGAAATACCAACCAAACCCCAAAAATTGCTTATCTGGAGCTCTGGTTCAACTTAATGGAAACATACAAATCCAATCAATCATCAATCATCAATCATCAATCATCAATCATCAATCATCAATATCGAAATCATGTCTTCATTTCAATGTTAGTACTTTGATTACAAAACATGTTGATGGATAATCTTTGATCTGGATAAACATTTCTACGTCACCCACAGTAATGGAAACAGGATAATCCCTAATCTACATTCGCTGACAGTTCCAAAGCTTTTGTTACTCAGTTCAATCAGTGACCAGGTCAGATCTATATTAAATGTAGAATTAACTGACAAAACAGCGGGTCGGTTATCTCATTTATTACACTTTCTTCAATATCATCATTTACCCTAGGATTTATTTTCAATGTGCAGATAAATAATCAAATAAATCAAAGTCCAACATGCAATACCACAGTATTACTTTTACAGATATGTGGCAGGTTATGCCACAGTGGCTTATTTATTATCTTCATGTTATCATCCGTGGATTACCAAGAAAGATTGGTGCTGTGGGCATCAATAAACAAGAGGTCAATGACCTTGAAGCTCTACTGATAGATCAGCATTCCTGTGAAGTCTCATGAAAATCTGTCAAGTAGTTCAGAGGAGTACTCGCTAAAGTTTTTACTATAAACTCTATGTAAAGAAAGATGGCCACTGGCAGCCAAGTTTAACGTTGAATCAAAATAATTTTCAACAAGGACCAACATCATGTCATGCTGATCATTTTAGAAAAAGTCCCATATCAATATCACTTATAGTTTTCAAGAAGTAGTTGCTTCAAATTTGTTTTTTAAAAATCTATTTTTAGCCATGGCAGTCATTTTGAATTTCCGGTCGACCTGAAATTTTTCTAGGATCAACTAGACATCAAGAGCAACATTTCTGTTAAGTTTTATGAAAATCCTTCAAGTAGTCCCAGAGCAGCAGTCGCCACAAGTTTTTCCTATATAACTCTATGTAAACAAAGATGGCCACTGGTGGCCATGTTTGACATCGAATCAAAATGAATTTTGGTTAGGACCAAGTAAATGTCGCACCAGTCATTTTGGTAAAGGTTCCAATTCAATATCACTTACGGTTTTTGAGAATTAGTCGCTGCAAAGTCGCATTTTGAACATTTCTAGCAGTAGCGGCCATCTTGAATTTCCTAACGACCTAACATTTTGCTAGAATCAACTAGACATCAAGAGCAACATTCTTGTCAAGTTCCATGAAATTCTATCAAGTAGTTTCAGAGGAGTAGTCGCCACATGTTTTTCCTATATAACTCTTTGTAAACAAAGATAGCCATGGTGGCCATCTTGAATTTCCGGCCGACCTGAATTTTTGCTAGTATCAACAAGACATCAAGAGCAACATTCCTGTGAAGTTTCATGAAAATCCGTCAAGTAGTTTTGGAGGAGTAGTCGCCACAAGAAAAAAGTTTATGACACACCACGACATAAGCTCTGCTGATCTTTGATAAAGAGTTAAAAAACTAGAACTACCACTAAAGGTGAATAATACTCCTGTTAACATGTACACCACGAGGATATGTGCATCTCCACTCATACTGATGCTTCTCATAAAGTTTGGTGAAAATCCATTTGGGAGTTAAGGAGAAATAGTGCAGATAATAATTTTCTGGGAAAATATTCAAGGAACCAGAACTCTATCAAAAATCATTGAACTGGAACTCCATGATGATATTTTGCACATCTCCATTTCATACTGATGCTTCTCACAAAGTCTGTTGAAAATCCATCAAGGGGCAGAGCAGAGCTAACAACCAGGAATGGTCAATCTTATTAAAATCATATCCTAATTATGCTTTGATACTCTCCGCTATAGGATCTGACAACACTGCCTTGGAGGTCACATCAGATCGACCTTTCATCTAATCAATATTCATGAGAAGATCAACTAAATTCAACCAATAAAATCGTGCTTTTCATATACACTTCAGATGTCGTTCGAGTGAACTAAACAAACGAAAATGCACATAAAACACATAGATGTATATCCGAATAAAGATAAAGTCTTTGTGTTATTGCTGTGGATTGCACGATAAATTCAAAGAAATGCACTAAATGGGATGTTTTACATCAAGAATACGAACAAAATGTGTCATGTGTTTTGAAAATTTATATTCCACTGTAATTATTACGACATTACATATTCATAACAGTAAGTCATAGTACATCTGGTCCGCTTAGCTCAGTTGATAGCAAAGTCGACTACTGACCCGCAAGTGTAATTTTAGTGTGGGTTCAATCCCACGAATCAAACGCAATAATTTTGTGTTTTATAAGCTAAAAGTTACGGACATCGTCTCTTTCAATACCAAGCGTAGACTGCTCCACAGCATTTTACTGAAACGCAACATGCGCAGTGAAGCAGTCTATACCGAGCAATTAAGTAGGCTGAATTCTGATTGACAAATCGTAAGGTCAATCTGACGAGACGAGACCCCCAATGCAGTGTTGTCAGACCCTTAGTAGTGCAGAGCATCGTAGCATGATAAAGGGTCTGATTTTAATGAGATTGAGAAATGGTTAGAGTGCACTATTACTTACTGTCAAAAAAGAACTGTATGAACTGTATGAGCAGAGCAAACGGTACAACCAGGAATGGTTAGACTGCACTATTACTGTAACAAAAACTGTATGAGCAGAGCAAACGGTACAACCACGAATTGTTAGACTGTAATATTTAATTATTGTAACAAGAACTGTATGAGCAGAGCAAACAGTACAAACATGAATGGTTAGACTGCACTATTACTTGCTGTAACAAGAACTGTATGAGCAGAGCAAACGGTACAAACACGAATGGTTAGACTGCACTATTACTTGCTGTAACAAGAACTGTATGAGCAGAGCAAACGGTACAACTAGGAATGGTTAGACTGCACTATTACTTACCGTAACAAGAACTGTGTGAGCAGAGCAAACGGTACAACTAGGTATGGTTTCACCGCCCCTATAGAGTCTAGAACACTTGGGCAAACCCCATCTGAAATTAAGAGAATTATTAGCCATATTCTTTTTCCGCATCAATATGTGGACAATTTCTTACCAAGAGTGACAATTTAACTAACATTTTCTTGTAAATTAGAAGCATACAAGAAGAAGTATTGCTATGCAATGTAACAATGTCCCCTACCGGTCGTTGTGTGATAATTTTATTTTTTTTGGAGGATAATTAATTTTCTCCTTTGATAAAGTGACACATGAACATGTAAATGCATCATGTAACATAACAGCAATGTAATGAATTACTGCATTAGGTAGGATACTAAATTTAGCAGAGTAAAATGCCCAATTAACTGTCTGAACAATATGAGACTAAACATAACTTTTCATATAAGCTACCTACCCATAAAAGTAACTTCAGTTAGGAATGAGATATTGAATGAAACTTTATGAGTAGCTAGCTTATATGAAATCAAAGTGCTGAAGGCACTGATGGGTGGTGCTTTTTGTAAGTGTTGGAATGAATGGGAAATGGAAGTGCTGTAAATGTAACTTCCATGGTTTATTTTTTACATTCAGTGATGTTTCAGATGATTGATATTATCAATTTCATATTTAAACATATTTTAGCTAACTCATATGGCCCGAATTAGCTTCCGTAGATTCCCAAAATGTGACTCCAAGGTCACTCCAATTATTCACTCCACTCCAAGACTTCACACCAAGACTCCACTCTTTACAATATATTATGCCCTTCAGCGAGCCAGTGTTCTATTTTCAGTAACAAAATACACTTTCTATGATACATATACCGTCTGCTTGTAGCATGATTATAACCAGAGTTATAACCTTTTAAACAGATGATAAAAAGTTGACTTAGTGAAATTTTGATAAAATTATGACCTAAATAAATAATAAATTGCCTTTATTCTGAACATTGTTTCTTATTTAGGGCATCAAATTAAAGGCATGCATGAGAGACTACTTCTTCTAGCATAGTGTTGCATAGTGCTGTTAGGTTTGTCACATTCCTAGAATGCCTTTGAAATCTCCCCTCATACCACTGACGGTGCAATAAAAAGAAGCTTAGGATTGCATTTGGGGTCACTGGGTTTCCGCTCAGTAAATTCAGTTAGGAATGAGATATTGGAATGAAACTTTATGGGTAGCTATCTTATATGAAAAAGGGGCTTGGGATTGCATTTGGGGTCACTGGGGTCAAGGTCACTGCTACTTAAAATAGAAAAATGTTTTTTTGCTCAATAAATTAAGTTAGGAATGAGATATTGGAATGAAGCTTTATGGGTAGGTAGCTTATATGAAAAGGAAGCTTGGGATTGTATTTGGGTCTGGGTTCAGGTCACTGGTACTAAAAATAGAAAAACGGTTTCCACTCTAAAACTTCAGTTACGAATGAGATATTGGAATGAAACTTTATGGGTAGGTAGCTATTGATCAGAAACCGTTTTTTCTATTTTTAGTAACAATGACCCAGTGAACCAAAATACAATCCCAAGCTTCCTTTTCATATAACCTACCTACCCATAAAGTTTCATTCCAATATCTCATTCCTAACTGAAGTTACTGAGCAGAAACGAAGTGTGACAGACTGACGGACAGACAGACGGAGTACAATCCTATAGTCCCCCCTCCGGTCTACGACCGGTAGGGGACTTATAAGAGAAGTACCAGATAATTTGATTGAATTTCTAGACGTTTTTTTTTAAAGAAACTCTTTGGTTAAAATGTGAAACTGTATAAGGATTATCACATCACAGAATCTATTCGATAATAAGAGTAGGGCAAGGTTTCCGGATTCCTATGTATCCTTCCCCTCTATCTGGGGCGGCTCTAAATAAACTATACTATGCTGATGAGCCGTTAAACAACATTCAATTCAATTCAGTTAGTTATGTCATGTGTGATTATGTATTACAGTTTGAGTATGTAATGATGAGAAACTGTTACAGTATAAACCAATACAATAACCATCTACATGTATCCATCAATGAAGTATGAGTATGAATTGAATTGTTGTTTAACGGCTTATCTAACATGCTTTATGCAAATACAATGTAAGTTGTGAGAATGTGTTTGTATTATGTTCAATCTCTTGAAAATGTGTGTATAAAATACATAAAAATCCATGTCAGATAAATAATAAAATATTTCCAGCGGTTTATATTGTGCGAGATCAAAACCTGGTGGTTGGGACTTGAAACATATCGAAACCGCGGGCCTACGGCCCTTGGTATCGATGGTCTTAAAGTCCCGCCCACCCGGTATTGATCTGGGACAATATAAACCCGCTGGAAATATTTTAAATCTTAAATCAACACAATGTTTAGGTTATTTCGAGCATTATAGAGAGGAGAGGAATGATACATTTGTTACTTAGCCCAACTCTTACTATCAAACAGATTCCCAAGGTTCTCTGATACACCACTACTCTGATACACCACTACTCTGACACACCACCACTCTGATACACCACTACTGTGATACACCACTACTGTGATACACCACTACTCTGACACACCACTACTCTGATACACCACTACTCTGATACACCACTACTCTGATACACTACTACTCTGATACACCACTACTCTGGTACACCACTACTCTGGTACACCACTACTCTGGTACACTACTACTCTGATACACTACTACTCTGATACACCTACTACTCTGATACACCTACTACTCTGATACACCACTACTCTGATACACCACTACTCTGATACACTACTACTCTGATACACTACTACTCTGATACACTACTACTCTGATACACTACTACTCTGATACACTACTACTCTGATACACTACTACTATGGTACACCACTACTCTGATACACTACTACTCTGATACACTACTACTCTGATACACCACTACTCTGATACACAAGATGGTTTCCTTATGGACATGGCTACATATGAAATTAGCTTCTTAGGTTTAACTTATTTTTTGATATATATTAATGCAAAGTTCTGAGTTTTTTCTTATAACACCAATCTATGCTTTCTCTAATGTAAGGGGTTAACTCGGCGGGGATTATTTTTATTTACACTGTTCTGTTGTTTAGGGATGACGACAGGGTCAGAGTGAGGTTCGGTGCACCCTTGAACTGGTTTAAACTCCCCGGTGGTCCCTTTTGCCACTGACCGTTCCAAGGCGGTATCCCTGTTGTCAACCCTTATATGTTTGTGATGTGCTTTTTTACTGAATGTGTTTGTGATGTACTTTTTGAATCACCTTTGCATTGTAATACTTGTTGGAGTGACTGTATTCTGTGAATGCTACTCTTCCTGTTGGACTTATAACCTTTTCTTAGGCAAGTGTCTAGTGTACGGACACACGGATGTAACCCAGCGATGCCAATAACACTCAAACCCATGATCTCCGCATGATCTCCATGATTCGGAGTAAAATGTGCACTGGGCCACTGAAACAACACCTTTGAGACAAGAGTTGCGCGCAACATGGTCTCGCCTAAAGTGACATGTCCAACATACATGTTTCAAGCGATCTTCATCTTGACAAAACCGAGGGTTTATAGTAATTGTTAACAAGGTCAAGCACTGTTGTCAGCATTCAGTAGGGTAGCATTTTTAGTTTTCCACCAATGGAGTTAAATGAAAATATTGTTGGATGGACAGATATTACCATTCCATAGGCCGGATTTTGAATTTGCAATCTTGCCCAAAAACAGTCTACATGTGTATGGTAATTAATTGAATGTTAACATGCCTTAAATTTTGAATTTTGATGCATCTATTAATAGTTCAGTTAACACCACTGTGGCATGCAATAAAAATCCTGGACTAAAACAATACAAAAAGTTCATCATTTATGAAGGTCCTGCATTATTATCAGGATTCAAACATTTAAAACTGGATGTGACATCAACCGTATTTTTTACTACAAATCGATTAGGCAAAATCTATAATGAACATTATGCAAAGTGCATACACTATGGACTTAAAGATTTGTTGTAAATTATAATTAGCGCCAGTTACAGGGCTTATGCCATGGTCTTATGTCCATCGTCCGTCCGTCGTCCGTTAACTTTTTGATGTCAACACTTTAGCACCTTCAATTTTCATCCGATCTTTACCAAACTTTATCAGATTATTAATATCAATGGAAGCTCAGAAGAGTTCGAAAACCTGGCAGATCGGAGCAGTAACACCGGAGTTATTACCCTTGAATTAACGAAAATTACTATATTTTGTCTTGTCAACACTCTAGCGCCTCCAGTTTTCATTCGATCTTTACCAAACGTTATCATATTATTAATATCAATGACAGCTCGGACAAGTTCAAAAACCAGCCATAGGACGAGTAACACCGGAGTTATTGCCCTTGAATTAATGAAAATTGCTATATTTTGTCTTGTCAAGATTCTAGCACCTCCATTTTTCATCCATTCTTTACTTTATAGTATATAATATGTTGATGCCGATCATCCCGCCAACATAAGCGGCGCCTATGTCTCCCATTTTTTCAAAAGACAAAAATCAACTTACGCAGACATATTTTATCAGACATAATATTTTATTTGCTTCTTTATCAAATTATGGCTCGGAGATCCATTTACCTACCTCTAGCCAGTGTTCGTAGTTGATATGCCAGGGCAATCAGCAGGTTGGCCACACAGAACGTGGGCATCAAGACAATGTAGAACCTTACAAACTGGAAACAGAAGAAATACAGAACATTTGGTCAGTAATACACAGAACAGGCAAAACAAAGTCCACACCCTATTGTGGCCAAGCAGATAGAGCTACATATACCATATATACTGGGCAACATATATAAGGGAGAAAAAACTATTTAAAGGGGCTTTATGTGGGGGTCCCACTTTATGACAAATAATGATATCTTCTATTCTCAAGAACCAAAACATAATAAAGGAGCCTAAAAATGACCCCTTATTATTCGTTCTGCATTGAAATATGTACTATCCTAGGTTACACACCAGAGTTAACTAGAACACTCTATTAAATCATTTTAGAATTATTTTTATTATTAGAATTTTGTGTTTCTGGATTTCAAGAACCTCATTATTCAATGTCAAGTAAAAGCTCAATGAGTTCTGAGAATGTAATGAGTTTTAAATTAACTGGTTTCATTGGTCTAATTTTTATCACTGAACCAATCAGAATGCTTCATTCATATTTTCATTTGGTTGTTTCTATCACGACATCACTTTCTGGTATTATTTCATCAGGCCATGCTATTATGATGCAACTCAGTGAGTTCTGAGAATTGACTGAGAGTTTAAATTGCTAAGAGAACAGATTAAGTTTGTATCTCTCAATGAGTAATGAGTTTCTTGAAACCAAGAATTAAAATTCGGAGAGCATCAGTAAATTGGAGAAACAAAAACTTATTAAAAAAGTCGGATTATTTTCATCCAATGATTTCAACACGACCAGATGAACTTAGCAATATTTCTCTTCCATCTATTACGGCGGCGTGGGAGAAAAGCACTAAGCAAGCATTATAAATAACAAAAGCAATGTTTTTAGCGCTGCACATCTAAAAGGTAACTGTAATAAATATTAACACAAAATTTTAATATTGACATAACATTATCACAGTAAATTATAACCATACATATCAAAGAAATCGGCATGATAATAAACACCGGTTTACGGGGCTAGAGGCACTTAGTGCCTTTTATTATACTAAAATGTTCATATTGCAACCATTTATGATAAACTGCTGTTTTCCTAAGAAACTAATAAATACAATGAACATTTAAAGTTCAAATAAAACCGTAATAATGCAAAAATTAAGCATACTAACAGTAAATATAGACAAACAAACAAAAAGAACTGTACAGTAGAAAAAAGAAAAGTTCAGTCAATATTTTCATTTGTTCTTTAGATATCTGGGTGTGTTCCCTGAACAAATGAATCATGTTTCAATTCTTGATTACCTACTTCAAAATTGCTCTTAGCATGATCAATAGTTTCGATTAATGGAGTATGGGATGAGCTATATATCATTAATGAAGTAACTTCTTTAATCTGTCACAGGTAATATTGGGCAGGCATGATACTTTCCTTAATGAAGTCTGCAGAGTTATACCATTAATCATGGCATTACCCACTTTAATGAAGTAGCATGATCAATAGTTTCGATTAATGGAGTATGGGATGAGCTATATACCATTAATGAAGTAACTTCTTTAATCTGTCACAGGTAATATTGGGCAGGCATGATACTCTTGGTTAATGAAGTAGGCGACGAGTTATACCATTAACCCTTAACCCGCTAAATATATATAATGGACTGTTCTTTCTTTGAATTAAGACCATCCCATTTATGTGATAAAGGGGTGTTTTGGTGAAAATGATGGATCAGATGCCAGACATTGTAAACCCTGTTTCAGCCTGCGAGTTACTCGCAGGCTGCTCTGGGTTTACAATGGACACAAATGCTATTATAGTTGTGCTTAGCGGGTAGCGGGTTAATGAAGTAACATCTTTACTTGGTAACAGGAACTATAGGGCTGGCAAGATCACTTCTATTAATGGAGTATGAGAAGAGTACCATTAACAAAGTAAAGTATTTACTTAGAGGTAATAGATGGCCGGCATAATTCATCAAAAGAGTTAGACCATTTTTCGTATTAATGACTCAGTTATATGTATTAAATATAGGAGCAGCATGATCACTTTGATTAATGGAGTATGGCAGAGTTATACCATTACTCGTATTAATGACTCAGTTATATGTATTAAATATAGGAGCAGCATGATCACTTTGATTAATGGAGTATGGCAGAGTTATACCATTACTGAAGAAACATCTTTTTCATTACAGATACCATGCATAGGACATTAGATGAGCTCATTTTATTCAACAAGTTGGCAAAAGTGATGATGCGATAACAATAAATAATAAGAATAATAAACAAGAGTGTCCACTGGACACAAAATACGCCCGTCGAAAGAGAATCATTAATTTTGAAACTGTGATAACAGACGGATGAACAGACAATGTTAAGACATAATACAAACTCCGTTGTTACCAGGCGATTGGTCTGGTTTTCGAACTTGACTGAGTTTCATCAAGATTGAAAAACAAATATTCGAAGTTATTGAGCGTACATCATCAAAATTGTCAATTTTCAATAATTAAAGGGCCATAACTCCGTTGTAAGAGGGACGATCTGGCTGGTCTCCAAACTTGACCTAGATATTATGCACATACACATTATTCCAAAGTTTCATAAAGATTGAACAACAAATACTCAAGTTATGGAGTGGATATTGTCTATTTTCAATAATTAAAGGGCCATAACTCCATTGTTACCGGGCCGATTTTCAATAATTAAAAGGCCATAACTTCGTTGTTACCAGGGCAATTGGGCTGGTTAATGAACTTGATCAAGATATTATGCCCATAAACATTTTTTCCAAGTTTCATAATGATTGGATAATAATTGTTTGAGTAAGAGAGCGGACATCGTTAAAATTGTCAATTTTCAATAATTAAAGGGCCATAACTCCGTTGTTACAGGGGTGATTAGGCTGGGTTTCGAACTTGACCGAGATATAATGCCGATAAACATTATTTCTAGGTTTTATAATGATTGGATAATATTGTTTCAGTTAGACAGCAGACATTGTTAAAATTGTCAATTTTCAATAATTAAAGGGTCATAACTCAGTTGTGACAGGTGCGATTAGGCTGGTTTTTGAACTTGACTGAGATATAATGCCCATAAACATTATTCCTAGGTTTCATAATGATTGGATAATATTTCTTTGAGTTAGAGAGCAGAAATCGTTAACATTGTAAATTTTCAATAATTAAAGGGCCATAACTCGTTGTTACCGGGGCGATTGGGCTGGTTTTCGATCTTGACCGAGATATTATGCCCATAAACATTATTCCTAGGTTTCATAATGATTGGATAATATGTTTGAGTTAGAGAGCGGACATCGCAAAACTTAACAGACAGACGGACGGACGGACAATGCCATGACAAAATATGTCCAGTCCGAGCGTATAAAAATAAGTACGACAGCAAGAGTCTAATTATCATGTACTTTACAAATTGACTGTAATTGCATAGTTTTGCATAAACAATTTGTATAGTAACTTGTACCACGGTGGTTTACTGAAAAATACAGAATTGTGTTGTATCACTCAGAGGCCGTTCACTTGTCATGTAAAGTTATAGGTGTTCATGGTTCTTCATGTAACCTCAGCATCTTAAAATATCAATTTAGTATTAAAAAATGTCCGCAACAGATAATTGTTTAATAAACCAAATCCAGGTTGAGTAATATAATATATATATATAACAAGAGCTGTCGGAGAACAGCGCAGCTCGACTATTCGATTTTTCAGAGAATAATACATTTATAGCTAGTATATACCATCAGAAAACAAGGCTACAACAATGTGGGGTGGGGTTGGGAGCACAACATAACTATGTGTAAGAATTGACCAAAACTACACAGAAAATATGTAAAAAAAGTTTTGAGTGGGGTGCGGGGTGGGGGTGGGAGAGAGGCGGGGGTGGATGGTGGGGGGAGTGGGGGTGGTGAGGGCAACATATATGTGTTAGAAGCTATGTAATAAATCACCAAAACAACACAAAAATATGAAGAAAAATCGAGTTTGAGTGGGGATGGGGTAGAGGCGTGGGGTGTGGAGGGCAACATGTGTAAGAATTGACTAAAACAACAAAGAAATATGTAAAAAAACAAAAAACATTTCAAGTGGGGCAGGGTTTTGGGGGGGGGGGGGGGGGGGGGGGTAGGGGAGAGGTGGGGAGAGGCGGGAGTGAGTTAGGGGCGGGGAGGGTTGCAACATATATGTGTAAGAATTGAACACAGAAATATGCAAAAAAAATGTGGAGGGGAGTGGGGGCGGGGATATTTTGGGGGGGGGGGGGGGGGGGGGGGGGGGGGGGGGGGGGGCCATGCCCCAATATGGGTGAAGTAATAAGATGCATAATGCTATAACAAATCCCAAATTACAAAATTACTTCTCCAACCCTTTACAACATACTATAAGGAAACCAATTCCAAAATTTAGTTCAGATTGGAAAAGAAATGTA